>JAHHUM010001771.1:422730-643171 GCA_036173005.1 Crenichthys baileyi | reverse complement strand
ACAAAAAGCTTTGCTTTTTTCAAACCCTGGACGGAAAAACAAGGGCACTCAGGAGAGACTGCACAGGACTCATCGAAGGATGGGGTTATTCTCTTATTCTTGGCACATATGTTCAGTTCAAGTTAGAAATAACTGGACTCATGACTGTAAGGAAGTAAGCACCAGCTGCTGTAAACATTCCTGATGGTGTGCAGTGATGAAGACAGACACAAACTGAAGGAGTAAAACAAGCAAAGCACAGATAAAATACACAGTCCGGTCTATGGATTTAAATGTCAATGAGTTACTCAATAAGCCAAATGTTTGACATGAGGTAAACAGAGTGAAAAGTATCTGTTTTACAGGAAGCTATGCTGACAGTGAAGAACATACAAATTATACCATTGTAGTGAGATTTAGTAAATCAATCAAACAAAAGGTTATCATACATATTTACAACAAAAGCTTGTTTCATTTTGTGTTTATGAGCCGCTGCAGATTCGTGGGAAAAAAGAAAACACAGCTCAAAACAAATATACAAGCGTTCAGACCTCAGCAGTGAAAGCATGTTTCTCCTACTTTGAAACCCAATTGTTCCCAAATGCGGGGAGGAATTTTTATACTTAGAATTCCTAAAAGATTTCTTCCCTCCCTGCTCTGTTTATTATTCCTAATAATCAGTTTCTGTTTATACATAGAGATATATCTATATATAAAGATATAAATATATAGATATAACAGATTTGGATAAAGTAGGACAGATTTAATTTGCATGGTCTTGATTTTTCTTGGACAAACATTGTTATCGGCTGCTGGAGGGACAAACAATAATTGTCTCAATGCAAAATGTATTTAGTTTTATGAACTGAATTTGTGAATGCCACATTTTACTTTCACTGTGATTGATTTTAAACCTCTAACGTCATTTTGCTGACCTCTTTTTCTTCCCTGGTAGTAATACAAATATTTTAAACTATTTTCTGTACTTGGTGGAAAACCCAAATCTCACCAAGGAAAAGAGACTCAGACATCTGACGGTAGTTTGCAGAGGAAGCAGATGAACTAAAAGTTTTCTAACACTCAACAGTAGTTATCACTTTTGCTTTGTACCTCCAGGAAGCTTTGTTCGACCTCATTAACTCGTTATTTTTGAAAACTTGTTTTAATATTTAGTTCTGCAGATGAGCTTTGATAAATCATCATTCTAACTGATAATGTCAACGCTACTGCGGCATATATCAATAAATGGACAAGGCATCATTTTGTGTTGAAGAAAAATGGCCCCTTTGGCCATTTAGGGAGAAATTACAATTGCGTGTAAAAAAGGTACCCAAACACAATGCCTTGTTAAATTATTCAAATGGCATGAAATTATTCATATTTTGTCACTTTACAACCAAAAATGTCAATGTCTTTTATGACGATAGACAGAAATAACCACTGCATCACTGTAAAGTGGAAGTAAAAATGATACATGGTTCAATAACCTTTTTCAAAAAATAGTGTGGTGTGCATTTGCATTCAGTCCCCTTTTACCTTGATATTTAAATAAGAATCCAGTGCAATCAACTGCCATCAGAAAGTACCTAATTGGTGAAACCGATCCCCCTGTGCACAATTTATGAAAACAGCGGTTCTGTGAAGGCCTCAGAGGTTTGTAAGAGAACATTAGTGAACAAATACTATCATGAGGACCAAGGGACACACCAGACAGGTCAGGGACAAAAGTTGTGAAGATGTTTTAAAGCAAGGTAAGATTCTAAAACAATATTGCAAGAATAAACAGTATATGTGGAAGAAAACACTTCCTATTAGCCTAAATACAGCATTCCCACATTGAACATCATGCTGTGGGGATGCTTTGCCTCAAGAGAATCAGGGAAGTTGGTCAGATCTGGAGTTAAAAATAATAATGAAAGCAAACCTGTTAGAGGCTCCAACAGACTTGAGACTAGGCTGTAGGTTCACCTTCCATCAGGGCGACACAAAACATACAGCCTGAACTACAATGGCGTGTTTTTAGACAAAAGCATGTCCATGTGTTAGAATGGCCCAGTCAAAGTACAGACAAAAATCCTATTTAGAATTTGTGGCAAGACCTGTTGTTCACAGAAGCTCTGCATCCCATCTGACTGACCTGTTTTGGCAAGAAAATGGGAGGAAATTCTAGTCTTTAGATGTGGAAAGATAGATGGGTAGAAACAGTTTTAAACAGTAATTCAGGGGGGGGTGAATACATATGCACAATTTTCTCATTTTTATTTCTAAACAACTTAAACCATGTATAATTTTCCTTCTGCTTCACAATTATGCACTAGGCCTACTTCATGTAAATCTTTCACATTAAATCTCAATGAAATACACTGAAGTTGTGACGTGACAAAATCTGCATAAACTTTTAGGGCACAACCATCCAAACTGCATGGCTGTTTAGATGGACAGATGTGCCAGTATACTTCAGAGGCCAAAAGTGGATAATATTACTTTAGTGAGGAAGCAACCAAGAAAGCAATTTTATAACTGATGATTTTCTAGATCCTGAGCCCCTCTTTTTGCTCACACTACCCAGAGCAGCTTTAACATTGTACAATCGCCTACTGGGTTCTAAAGGAAAGATATGTTACACTACCACGGGTATTGTTTCTAAACTGCTCCAGTACTCTTGCAAACTCGTATGTTGTCTATTTTTGCCATTTCTATGCCTACCATTTTTAACTAGCACAGAGTGTGTGAAGCATTTCGTGCGGATAGCATAGCTGTCTTCCACTGGTTTCGGGCGGCACAGTTAAGTACTTACAGCTACTTGTTCTTGCATAACATATTTACGACACAAACATCTGTTTTTTGGGGGCAAAAAGCCAATGCATCTGAAATTATCCGTGCAGTGCAAGGGGAATTCATAGAGTTAATTTTATGTTGACAAATTAGACTCATTGGATATATGTGCTGTTCAGCTACAATTGCATGTTTACACTGATTTAGTTATTTTGATTGTTCAGTGTATTTATCAGGCAACACTTGGGACTCAAAGCCTGTTGCCACTGATCTCTCTGCTGCTGCAGCATTTAGACAGGGGGTGTACCTTTAATTGGACAAGCCTGGGATTTGGAACATGTGGACTGAACAAATCAAAACAGTAGACTGAACATACATGGGGGAAAGTGGTAACATACACATACATGCTCTTACAGTGGTGAGCCTGTCATCTCTTCAAAAATATATTCTTATTCTTACTTAGTGAATTCCCAGTCATTTCAAGGTAAAAAAAAACCATGTAAAAGCAAGTAATATGTCAGACATAGGGAGGAAAAAGTGCAAATATTTTGGCGCCGCTTTGTTGCTTTTCTTTTCTTTTTTTCTTTCTTCTTTTTTTAATTCAGAAACTTATTTATTTTTCTGCTCCGTCTTTAGTTCCCGTCAGGAAGCGTACAGATGCTTTGCCTCTGTCCCCTTTGCTCTCGTTTCAGCCCGTTCCCTTCCTCTTCACCCCAGACGGCCGACTGGAACAGACACAGTGACAAGACATTGGAGTAGTTGCAGAAATCAGGGTAAGGATACATTTTTTTACGCACACCTTTTGGACGAGAAGACGTGACATGCTTGAAGCAGACATATGTTGGCTTTGAATGAGACACACATAGGTGAAATGTGTGTTTTATCAAATCAGTCAATCATGCAGCTCCTCCCAAAACCCATCACTATTCCGAAATGTAACACTCCCATATTTTAATTTCAAACAGTTAAAAGAAAATAGATTTTTTTTTTCAATTTAGAACCAAAACCAAGAAACCTGTTTGAATTTATTTTTAAAAAATCACATTAACAGAAGGTGAGAGGAACTTCAGAACATCAACACACTGCTTTTATATGCAGGGCCTTCAAGAAGTATTCATAACCCTTTCACTGCTTTAGTTTGTTACATAAAACCCAGAACTTCACCATGTCCTTTTGGATTTTACTGTGATAGAACAACACAAAATAGTGCATAATTGTAAAGAGAAAGAAAGGGGTAAGTAGTCTTTCAGACAGTTTACAAATAAAAATCTGAAAAGTGTGTTGTGCTTTAGCATTTAGCCTCAATGAGTCAATACTTTGTAGAACCACCTTTACCTACAATAGCTGCATATCTTCTTGCGTATGTCTCTACCAGCTTTATACATCTAAAGAATTAAACTTTTACCCGTTCGTCTATGCAAACATGCAGTCTAATTAGAAGGAGAACATCTTTGAACACTAATTTTTAACTCCACAGATTTTATATGGATTTAGGTCTAGACTTTCACTAGGCCATTCTGACACATGATTATGCTTCCATCTAAACAATTTCATTGTGGCTTTGACTGCATATTTAGAGTTTTTGTCCTGCTGGAATGTGAACCTCCACCCCAGTCCCAGGTCTTTAGCAGCTTCTTTTCATGATTTCCCTACATTTGGCTCCCCTCAACTCTGACCAGCTTCCCAGGCCCTGCTAAAGAAAAACATTCCCACTGCATGATGATGACATCTCCATTTTACACGGTGGGGATGGTGTGTTCAGAGGGATAAGCAGTGTCTGCTTTCCTCCATATATAGGAATTTGCATGTAGATGAAATAGCTGCGTTTTGGTCTCATATGACGAGAAGGCCTTATTCTACTTGCTGTGCCCTGAACATGGCTTACAGCAATCTTTAAATTGGACTTGTTATTGCCTTCTTTCCACATTGGCTTTCTTCTTGCCAATCCTCCATAAAGGCATCATTTGTGGAATGCAGGATTAATAGTTGTCCTGCCGATGGATTCTCCCACCTAAGGTGCAGATCTTTGCAGCTCCTCCAGAGTTACCATGGACTTCTTAGCAGCTTTTCTGATTTCAATGCTGTGCTTGCCGAACCTGCCAATTTCTGAGAACAACTATGTGTTACTATTTATTGAGGCCTTTATAGAATAGGTAGATTTACACTGAGAATAAATTAAACACAAGTGTATGTAGATTGGACTGAAGTTCAGATTAAAGGGGTTGGATTCAAATGCAAACCACACTTTTCAGGTTTTTATTTGTGAAAAAAGTAAAAACTTCAAGCCATAACATGGACACCATTCACTGTTATGTGCTCCTTAGTTGATCCATGACATAAATTATCACATACATTTCAGTTTATGGTTGCAATGTAACCTAATGAGAACAAGTTAAAGGTTACTTTTAAAAGGCAGTGTATGTGAACCACTCAATGTGCTCACATCACATATACGAATGCCAAAACTGCCCAGGATAGTGTCCTGCTCATTCATCAGTCAGAAATGTTGGGGGTGGGATAGAATGAAAAAAAGAATGAAGGAAAGAAAGATGGAGAGGCTTGGGAAAAAAGAAGATGGGTAAGGATCACTGATTGCTTACAGATGGCTTGGCTGTCAAATGAAAGCAGGCGTTTCTCTGAACCCTGTTAGAGCTCTGATTGTGCATGAAAGGTGAGGCACAATTAAATTTCTACATTTCAATTTGAGTAGGCTGATGAGTGACTATGCCCTTTTGTCAGTCCAGCCTTATAGCCCACATGAAGATGTGCTTTTGTGTGGGTGGATACTGTTCAGAGCTTGTGGGGGTGGGGTCATGCAGGTGCACTCCCTGTCAGTGTTGGTAATGTAAGCAGTGAATTAGAAGTGCAGCTGATTTCATTCTCGAGGCTCCTCTGGAGTTATATGAAGTTTTTACTACTAGGTTTGCTGTTTAAACGTAAATGCAACACAACTCATCCCACACTCAATAAATCATTGGTTACATTCCATGTGAGCAGATCCTGTAGTGGAAACAACAGTACAACCACTTCAAGAGGAGCATTTCAATCCAAGGCTTCAATTATTTTATTAGGTTTGTTGTTTCTGCTTTAGATAAAATACCTTGCATCCACCAAAATCACAAACTATTTCCTCATAAAAACAAACACATTTCCTAAAATAATGCTGATTCTGAGACCAGACCCAATAACTATTCTACTGGCACTTTTGGCACTAATTTTTCAACAATGTTACACCACATTTTTGACTCACTGCTGCAGAAACTCCTAAAAACAAACTCTTCAAGACATGACTTGCATAAAATTAATAGTTTCAAAACTAGTTAATAGTTTCATAACTGCTAGTTTGACCACCTGGAGTCATTATAATATTGCTCACTCTTTACATTAATGTTCCTCAAATTATAATGAAAGGGAAAGCATGGTGGATGCACAATATTTAATACACAGTAAGCCTAAGTTTAGCCATAATGTCTTCATCAAACAGCATTTTACTCACAATAACATGAAATCTTTACAGATTTTGTCTTTTTTTTGTTTTTTAAGATATTGTCAAGCTTAAATGTTTCAGATCACCAAATAAAATTTTAAATCAGACAAAAACAACCTAAAATACAAAATGCAATTTTCAACTGATTACAGTTACTAAGGGTAAACAGCTATTCAAACTAACCCTATGTGAAAATAGGGTTGCACCCTTTATTCAATCATGAATTAACTGTGACTAACAACATTTTTGGGGTTATGTTTGAGCTACACCCATCCCTGATTTCTGTCTAACCTGCACAATCATGAAATCACTTCAATAGAAGCTGTATGAAATAATGAAATAGGCTAAAAGATCTCACAAAGCAACACATCATGGCCCAATCTAAACAAATTCAATAACACATGAGAAGCATTGATTGATATTATCTTAACCACTGTAGGCCTCCCATGCCTCAGTTAAGGTCAATGTTCTTGATTCAACAATGAGAAAAAAGCTGGACAAAAATGGCATCCATGGCAGAGCCTTGGGGTGAAAACCACTGCTGAGAAAAAGCACAAAGGCCTGTCTCACATTTCCTAAGCAACATCATTATGATCCTCAAGAATTTTGGGAAAAGATTCTATGAACTGATGAGACAATACTGGAACCTTTTTGAAGGATGTTCCGTAACATTTGCTATACAACTAACAACATTTTAGAAAAATAATATCATACGGACAGTCAAACTTGGTGGTGGTAGTGTTATGGTCTGTGGCTGCTTTGCTTCCTTAGAACCTGGATGACTTGCTGTAACTGATGGAAGCATTTATTCTGTTCTGTACCAGAGTCCTCAAAGAAAATGTCCAGCCATTGGTTTGTGACGCCAAACGGGCTTGGGATATACAGTAGGAGGATCCAAAGCACACCAGCCAGTCTCCTTCTTAATGTTAAAAAAATACCCAATGATGGTTTGGTGCTGTCTAGTTAAAGTCTAGAATTAGATTCAGTTAATACTGTGGCATGATCTGAAGAAAGCCATTCATGCTAAAGAAACCCCCTAAATATCACTCAATTAAAACAATTCTGCAAAGAAGAGTTGGCCAAAATTGAAAATGCTGATTACCAGCTGTCACAAATGCTTGACGGCAAGGTTGTCAGCACCAGTTATTAGGTTTCGGGGGAAATTACTTTTTCTCTGACTGGTCCACAAATAAGGTATATGGTGATAATCTTCCCACAGGCTGTCAGAGCTTGGCAAACTGTATATAATATATATATATATAATGTATATAATACCATGTCATCTACTGTTGAGAAAAACCTTATATTTTGTTCAATGCAATATATGAAATTACTGGAGAGATATGAGGATTGCTTAGTTACAAAATGTCTCAAGTTCTACTGTAAGTTTTAATTTGCATTTTGCTAATTTATCCGTGGTAAAAATCCAGTTTACAACCTTTTTACTTTGGCAACATGTATTTTACAAAAAAGTAAAAGTAGAGCACCGTGACAAATATTAAAAATATACAATAACAACAATATAGAATTAAATGAAATATTATTTACATGTGCTGAGATATTCTAACTATTCGTTATAAATATTATTCAAACACAAATATTTCTGACACCCTTTTCCACTGAAGTCATGTTTTTCTTATCCTTAGTTCAGATAAATGTCTCTGTTTTTCAGAGCTGAGTGATATTAGTGCCCAAGAATTGGCTATGCAATTACCAGGCTCCAGAACGCTTAACGTTTCTCTCCCTCTTCTCTTCCCAGTCACTGAGGATATTGTCTCTGCCATTAACAACACAAAGCTTCCTAGCCTCTCCCTGGACACCTAGGCCCCACGTTTGATAAAGACCTGAAAGCAGATCCTGTCTAGCACTAAATCGTCTTGCCTCACCTGGGACCGACCAATAAAGACACTTGGCTTGAGAGCTGGGAATTGTGCAACATCAGTATATGGTGGCAACAACTAACTAAAGATTACAGCTAACAATACGGGGATTTTGTCATCAACTTTATTTGAATTCAAGGAAATTACCTTAGGTAAGAAAACGCTTATCTTAATCAGAGTCCCCTCTCACAACCTCTGTTCCTATTTAGTGTGTCAAACTGTTGACACAGAAGTTAAAGAACAAGTAGTGCAGGTTAATTCCTGCTGCCTCTAAAAGGACAAGGCTCTGGCCTCTTTAACAGACTTGCAGCTCTGGTCCCAGACCTACTTAATAACACTGTTCTTACATTTCCACCTTACAGACAGAGCCAGAGAAAACACAAGACAGACTTAGACATACTGAAACCAACAACTTCAGAGTGTCCTACGTTTGTTCTGAGTATACCCTGACAACCCACCCCAACCATCAAGGCCCCTGATCCTATATGTCTAAAACACAACACTTAGAAAGCAGCAATTCTGATCATTTAAAAAACAGTAGATATAAAATGGTTGCCCTTAATGCCCAATAAATAAAACTGATTACATTCTAGAACTTAGAGGATGTTTTCCGGAACTTACCAGGTACTTTAGTCAAACTTTTTAAACTATCCATGAACTTTCATAGATTATACTGATTACTTCCCTGGAAGGTTACGGGAAAATGCATTGTAAGTTCCAGAAAGTAACAGTCAAGTTCAGGAAAGTAACCTCCATGTTCTGCAACAGTACCTAGTAAGATCTGCGAAAATACCTGATAATGTGTGTAAAAGCCAGTAAGTTTAATGAAGGTTCCAGGAAAGTGCTTACCTGATATGTTCCAGAAAATAACCTCTAAGTTCTGTGAAAGTACCCGGAAAGACTGGGAAAGTACCTGGTAAGTTCCATAAACGTTCCGCGAAGGCACCTAAAAGGTTCCAGAAAGTAACCAATGAATTCCAGGAATGTTCCTGGTAAGTTCTAGAAAGTACCCTTTAAGTTTAAGGAAAAAAACAGCAAGTGCCATGAAAGTAGACTGCTATAGGTTCAAGCACCTCACACTTACTTACACACGGTATTCAGATTTCTCCTTTGCTGGTGCCAGACTGTGAAGAGAGATGACGTTCATACAGATAATCTGTCTCAAATGATCACAACACTGAGGAAAACGCATGTACAACAAACTGTAAATATATATGCAACAAGATTGCCATGTCTCTCCAGAGCGGCGACAGGACATGACAAGATTTATGGCCTAGTAAAACCAGCTTGACTTAAAGAGATCCAGGCCATTAAAGGGCAGCAAAGCATACCTGAACACAATGGTTGTCTATCTTTGTCAACTTCGAGTGGAACCATATGTTCCAACTTCTTCCATGCAAGCTTTCCGTGTCTCCTTTACTTATTTCATAACTCACTCTCTCCACAGCCTTCACTACCTCAGTGTACCTGAGTGGTACCATAAGAGCCATATAAAGCTGTCAGGCCATTCACCTCCAGCTCCTAAACATGTAGGTGATAGATTCAGTGACTATAGCAAAAACAACCAGCCGAACCTCCTCCTCTGCTCCAGCACTGCTGGGGCTGTTTATTCTGGCGTCTGTGGCTCACTCCTGAATATCCTGACGTTATGCCGGTTTAGAACCACTTTTCTCCATGCTATCCAGGCCAAAGCCAGGATAAACACATGACTTCAGTGTTTTGTGGCACTGAGCGGACCCAGTAGCCAGACTCTGCAGCTCCAGTGGGAATAATAATCAAACTTTGAATTCCAGACAATCCTAACAGAATGAGTAATTGAGAGATGAAGAAGACATAAAAAGGGAAAGGTGGAAAATATCTGGCATAAAATAAATAAGAACTGACTTTTGTCAGTTCTTGGTTTTGAACTCTGAATATTTCTCCTATCCAACTAAGTCAACAGCAGTTTAAGACGGAAACAGCAAACCTACTAAAGCATTAGATTAGTTAACCAGAGTATAATTAATCAACACCTGAACCTGTCTTTTTTTGCTAAACGTCAGATTAATGGGTAGGCTGTTACATTCAGCAGTCCATTTTTTTTTTGAATTTTTTTTTTTACTTGAATTGCCTGTTAAACTGGATGACTTGGGTTAAACATTTTGGGTCTCCTTCCACAAATTTCTGACACTACATTATTGGAGTTCTTGCCCATTTTTCCTAACAGAACTGGTGTAACTGAGTTAGTCTTGTAAGCGCCTTACTCACATACAGGGGTTGGACAATGAAACTGAAAAACCTGGTTTTAGACCACAATAATTTATTAGTACGGTGTAGGGCCTCCTTTTGCGGCCAATACAGCGTCAATTCGTCTTGGGAATGACATATAGAAGTCCTGCACAGTGGTCAGAGGGATTTTAAGCCATTCTTCTTGCAGGATAGTGGCCAAGTCACAACGTGATACTGGTGGAGGAAAACGTTTCCTGACTCACTCCTCCAAAACACCCCAAAGTTGCTCAATAATATTTAGACCTGGTGACTGTGCAGGCTATGGGAGATGTTCAACTTCACTTTCATGTTCATCAAACCAATCTTTCACCAGTCTTGCTGTGTGTATTGGTGCATTGTCATCCTGATACACGGCACCGCCTTCAGGATACAATGTTTGAACCATTGGATGCACATGGTCCTCAAGAATGGTTCGGTAGTCCTTGGCAGTGACGCGCCCATCTAGCACAAGTATTGGGCCAAGGGAATGCCATGATATGGCAGCCCAAACCATCACTGATCCACCCCCATGCTTCACTCTGGGCATGCAACAGTCTGGGTGGTACGCTTCTTTGGGGCTTCTCCACACCGTAACTCTCTCGGATGTGGGGAAAACAGTAAAGGTGGACTCATCAGAGAACAATACATGTTTCACATTGTCCACAGCCCAAGATTTATGCTTCTTGCACCATTGAAACCGACGTTTGGCATTGGCATGAGTGACCAAAGGTTTGGCTATAGCAGCCCGGCCATGTATATTGACCCTGTGGAGCTCCCGACGGACAGTTCTGGTGGAAACAGGAGAGTTGAGGTGCACATTTAATTCTGCCGTGATTTGGGCAGCCGTGGTTTTATGTTTTTTGGATACAATCTGGGTTAGCACCCAAACATCCCTTTCAGACAGCTTCCTCTTGCGTCCACAGTTAATCCTGTTGGATGTGGTTCGTCCTTCTTGGTGGTATGCTGACATTACCCTGGATACCGTGGCTCTTGATACATCACAAAGACTTGCTGTCTTGGTCACAGATGCGCCAGCAAGATGTGCACCAACAATTTGTCCTCTTTTGAACTCTGGTATGTCACCCATAATGTTGTGTGCATTTCAATATTTTGAGCAAAACTGTGCTCTTACCCTGCTAATTGAACCTTCACACTCTGCTCTTACTGGTGCAATGTGCAATCAATGAAGACTGGCTACCAGGCTGGTCCAATTTAGCCATGAAACCTCCCACACTAAAATTACAGGTGTTTCAGTTTCATTGTCCAACCCCTGTACATCTTTCTAGGTTGCCCAAAGCATTTACTTTGTTGATCTGAAGCAATTTTGTAACTAACTTGGCGGTATGCTTATGGTCATTGTACATTTAGAAGACCCATTTGTACACAGGCTTTAACTTTATGGTTCATGTCGGCATGTTGCTTCATTGTTTCCACATAGTTTTCTTTTCTCATAATGCCTTCTATTTTGTGAAGTGCACCAGTCCCTCCTGGAGCAAAACACCAGAACTTGATGCTGCCACCCCCGTTCTTTACTTTTGGGATGGGGTCCTCATCCTTGCAAGCTTCTTTCCTTTTTCTTCAAATGTAACAATTATTTACATTATGGTCAAACTCAGTTCTTGTTTCATCGCACTATAGGACATGTTTCCAGAGAGTATTTGCAATTGTTATCTAGATTATTATTTCTCTTTCTTTAGTAGTGGCTACTTCCTCGCTAGGTGTTCTGTCAGTCCATTCCAGTGCAGGACTCGTTTCAATGTGGATGGAGGCAGTCTCTTACCAGCTTCACCCAGCAACTTCACAAGGTCTTTTGTGTTTGTTCTCGGATCGATACATGCATCTTACACTAAAACCTCACCTTCATCTCTTCGCCACAAAATCTGCCTCTACCTGAACCGATTGGTGGGTGGAGATCCTCATGCTGTTGCATATAATTATTTGGAAAAACATAACGTCTCAACTTCCAGCATATTGAAGTTGTACCTACGGATGAACCAGACTTTCTCTTCCTTAAATATTGGCTCATTTTGATTTTAACTTTTGATTTTTATGATTTTACATAAGTGACCTTAAAGCCATGGCATCATCATCTTCTGTTTTTTTCTAAACTGATTAAAAGCACAGTAATCTTAGTGTATGTAACTTTCTGAATTTGGGAAAAGTAATCAAACTTTTGTAGCAAACAGTTTCAACGTGTAGCTAAATGACAGTGATCAGAGAACTGGGAGAACAAAGAATAGATTTGATCATTTACCAGTCTACCTATGTATTAAGGGTTCACTGCAGTTCCATGATGAATATTCTTACAGTTATAGTGGATTGATGGTTAAGTCATGGTTAAGATTTGAACATACACAGTGCACTGTATAAATGTGCTTATAGCATTAAGCAGTGTTAGTGAGAGCATATTAGTTTGCTTACTGAACTGTTTTGTCCCTTGCCTTGTCCCTTGGCTGCCACTTGTCATTGAGCTCCCTGCAAAAGAGGAAAATGGCAGGAGTCAAACCTAATGGACACATTTTTTTATGATTTTTGTGATAGTGAGCATTCTATCTATCTGTGTATCTGCCTGTCAGACAGAACATACAGGACCCTCCACAGTAATTGCACACCTGATAAAAATGTGTTAACAGACAGAAAATAAATTCTAGTTTGCTTGCAGAGCATGTTCTGACCCTGGAAATGTAGAACACCCCAACCTTATATTTGATAGAATAAAAAAAAATAGCAAACCTTGAGAAAAAATTGTTTTTTCAACAAATTCACCAGTGGCACACTTATTGGCAGTGGCCTTCCCTTTATCATATGGCATACCCTTTTAAAAACAGCACTTTGGTATGAAAAAGAGTAAAAGCCATAACATCATTAACAGTTGCTGCATAATATAACTTTGTTCTGTACTATTCCAAACATTTTTTTCAGATTGACTGATGACATAAAGATGTGTGGTAACTTTAGCAACTGGATTGGAGAAATATAAAACATGAAAATTTGTTGTGATATGTTTTTTAGCATACATTGTGAAATACATAATCATGCAATGATTGATTTTGTTGGTATGGAACTGGTCAGACTAACTACCACCCCTAACAATACCTGTGAGTTATTTTTCAGTTGATCAGAGTATATTCTTGTTTCCCCTGGTATTAATATGACCTGACACAAAGGTCAATTTCTCTTTGCCACTGTTCAGAATTAGAAAGACAAGAGGGCATGCCATTTAAGCAAAGCAGATCTGCATGACTCTTGGTTATATGCCATCTACTATTCAACTATTCAATAAATTGAAATGTTATTTAACAGGTCTTTTAAAAGCTCACTAACTCAGTCCACTAAAGTGAAACGCATTATATATATTAATTACATGCAGGCTAATTTTTTCAAGCCTTTTCTCTGTCAACTATGATAATTCTCTGTTTACAGCTAATGAAGACATGACTCTGTGACTCTGCCACACTCAACCACCAAGTGACAGCTGCATAAGCACTACTGCCATATGAGGAGTTTCCGTTTCATCATCTATGCCCCAGTTTTGGACTCAACTGTGGCAATGGTCATAGAAAACCACCTAGGGTAAATAGAGGTTTAGAGAGAATAAGTTTCAGAGGAAAAAACGATCTGGGTTTCATATTCAAAACTTGCCTTCTTTTTCTCTGCCAAAGGCTCTAGGAACATTGTTCAAGTGCACAGTCGTATGGACTCTTTGCAATTTGAGAACGTTTTACAAACAAATCTGCTGGACTTTGCCAAAAAACTGAAAATGGGTCATCACTAGGTCTCTAATGATCCAAATCAACCCTGAAATTCTTTACAAAGAAAAAGATCAACCTTCGACCAAAATCTTGGTAAAAACCAGCAGTGAAGGCAAGAACACATCCGAGAGGGCCCCAAACTCTGGGTAATAGAGAAAGATGATCAGAAATGATCAAAAATATTTCTCCTCGTATGCTTCAGTCTTGTCAAATATTACATGTGAAGACAAACTAAACTACGATTGGCAAAGTGGTACAACCAAAGAGTGTGCAACCACTGATTTAAAAACCTATTTCTTAGCATTTTTTTTTTCTCCAATGAATAAAAATCCTCAAATTACAGTTTGTTTTTTCTGATTATGCGACTGGAATAAAATATATTTTTTTATAAAACACTTTATAAATCTATACCAATAAGAAACATATTCATATGGAGGACTGTAAGGTTTAACAAACTTTGTTTTACAAAAAATAACAACCCCAAACCATTCTTCCTCAGAGAACTTCTTCCGCTCTTACCGTCTTTGCTGACACCGAGGCAGCCTTTCAGCTCCTGCAGCGAAATAGCCTTGTCCTTGTTCAGATCGCAGTAGTCGGTGAACTTGCGGGCACATTTCTTAGGTTTAGCTTTCTTCTTCAGGTACCTCTTGAAAGGTTTGAGTTCCTTCTTGTTGATGTCATTGCTGCCGTTTTTATCCAGCTGGGCAAAGTACCAATACACCACTCTTTCCTCCAGAGTGTGATTAGGGTCAGGTTCAACAAACCTAGCGAGGGTTAGAGGAAGATGTATGGCATAAAACTTACACTTGAAATACAGAATATGAGGCAAAATTAGATGTACTCCTAAAAACATCAGTGTAAGGCAAGTATATAATGTAACAATTCATGCATAGAATTAAAAGGTGTTGCAAAAATGTATTTCTCCTCTTTCAGATTTATTTGCTTTTGCTTTTCTGACACACTTATAGTACATTTGTCAAAGCATCAAATACATTTTGACTTTAGAAATATATACGCAACAAATACAAAATGAAGTTTTATCGTTTTCTTCAATAAAAAAGACAGCAAGCCAAACCAATCTGGTGGTAGTCACCACCTTTGTTCAATTATGAATTAACCATGTAACAACATGTTTCGAAATGCTCTCATAGATTTTACTGTTTACCTGATTACCGCTACACCTTTATATTTAAGAAATCACTTAGACAGAACCTGTCTAACAACATGAGGTAAGCTGAAAGATCTTAAAAAGCTAGACATTTTGACCCGATCAAAAGAAATTCAAGAAAAGATAACAACGTTACTGACAGCTATTATTCTGGAAAGGGTTACAGAGTCATTTTTTAACCATACAAATAACCACAGTGAAAGCCATTATTCAGAAATGGAGAAAACATGAAACAGTGGTGAACCAGGACTAATTGACTTGCCAAAATCTCACAGTTTCTTAGTTTAAAGGCATGGAACAGACCACCCGGTAAAAAGTAGAACCAGAAATGGTAAGGATTGAACCAACAATGAGAATAGAAAAAAGATTGTGTAACCAGATAGACCAAAGGCTTGCTCAAGAGACTGTCCCTTTGAGCATCACTGTAAAAGTTATTCTCAATGACTATGCTTCCTGTTGCCGGGGGCTTTTGATTGCAAGAGTAAAACAAATCTTAAAAGACATCCTGATCTTATTCATTATATATTTTTTTCTTTTTCAACAGAGTCTTATTTCAGAGCATTTAAAAAAAAAGAACATTATATCAACAGTAAAATAAGGTGGTGGAAGTGTCATGATCTGGGGCTGCTTCTGTGCTTCAGGACCTGGATTACTTGCCGTAATTCAATGATCCATGAAATTTAGAAGGTATGAAGGGGTTGGAGTGGCCTGGTTAAATTTCAGAATTAAAATTAATTAGGAATGCAGTAGCATTACTTTATACAGGAAGCTTATGCTCAAATGACTCAATTGTGCAAATAAGAATGGATTATTATTCCTTAACAGCAATGTAGAAAAGTCACTGCCATTTCAAAAACTGTTTATGTTAACTCTTGTTACATTTGCCTAATATTAACATTTTGATCATTGGAAATATCTAATTGTGACAAAAAAGGGATCATTTTTGTAAAGGTTAGGTTATGTAGTTTAACAATTTTAAATCAATTATCTAGATAGCATTACACAACTGGGGGGTAATCAACTCTACAAGGGTTTGCAAAAATCATGCAATAAATCTGTGACTAAGATATTTAAACGATTAGCTGGCAGTTCAGCTGTCACCTATGTCAAATCAGTTATGAAATATCTTCATGTTGCTCTTTATTTCGTCTTACCTCCCCCCACCAGATGGGGCTGGTGAGTTTATGGCTTGCACCATGTCGGTTGTGAGAGCATCTAACAAGCTTGTAATGAATTCCCCCTTCTTCCCCTCCGGGCAGCCTGGTACAAATCAAAGACAAAAAAAATACACTAAAATTACCTTCCACCACTAATTTGGGTCATTATGGCGCAGCAAAGTCAAAGCACCTCCAAAGCCTCCACACCACTGAATCAGCAGGACGGATCTCTAAATCGAGACCGTCTGTTAGTTGCTGAAGGTGAGGGTAGAGGTCTTATCCAGAGCTTAAGGTAAATAAACAATTACATGTTTAATGCCGGTGACAGTCTGGTTGTTCCTGAGACTTTTCGTAAGAGAAACAGAGCCGAGGCGGAAGCTTTGTTGAGCAGTGAAGACCTGTTAACTTTTATGACATAATTATGAACTCCTCGGGTAGCTCCTTTTAATTGCCCAGGTGTATGGCTTTAACAGCATGCTTAACTAGTGCAGATTTTTCCCTCCTAAATGTGTCTCTTGTAGGGTAACTTCAAACATTAGTAACACAGTAAACTAATGTGCTTTTTTAGGGTTTTTTCAGACTTATCTTTCTTGCTAATAAGCAGTTTGAAGTCCATCCTTTTCTAAATGTGTCCTCATTGATATTGATGCTGGTTCTTGTCTTCTTTGTCCTGTTGTTCTAGCTCAGGGTGTCCACCCGTCAGGTGATTCCAATTAGCATTTTGTACAACAGCACAAGCTTGAAGAGGCACTGCCTTGCTGTGCCTTAATCCAAGTGTAAAATTAGGGTGTTATGAAGCACAAACCGTTATATGCTGTTTAAGTAGCAATGTGTTGAGGACTTTGCCACATACGCTGTTGTAGGACTTCTGGCAGAATCCATTTATTGTGATTGTATGTGATAAACCAGCACTAAACTATGCATGATTGTGAAACAGAAGGAAAATTCTATAAGTTTTTTAACTTTTAGTGGCCTCGAGTCAACATTTGTAAAACCAACTTTCCTGCAAGTCCATTGTGGTGTGTATCTTCCAGCTTGGCCCATCTAGATTGAACATTTTCTCATTCTTCTTTGCAAAATAATTCTAGCTCATTCAGACTGAATGGAGAACAACTGTAAATAGCAGTTTTCATGTTTTGAAAACATGAAATTGTATTTAAGTCTGGTCTATGACTGGGCCACTCTCACACAAATATGCTTTATTCATGAAAATGACCCCTGTAAACACATTGCACACACTCTTAGTGATACAAATACTGGGACTTGCACTTGTCATATCTCCTATCTCGTGTTGCCCTTTTTTGCTGCTAAATTCTATCTATGAATTTCTGCACATATATATTCTGCACACCTGCAGGTACTTATAGTGTGCATTCGACTTGGGGTTATAACACTTTTTCTTCCAGGATTGCTTTGTATTTACCTTTATTGGTCTTCTAATCAATTCTGTACAACTTTCCTGACCCTCCTACAGAAAAGGACCCCCACATCATAACACTGCCCCGTGCTTATGGACGGGATGTTGAGTTCAGGGTGGTGTGCAGTTTTATGATTTAACAGTAAAATCAAACATAGGGTCTTGCTCATAGGCCAAATGGTTAAATTCTGATTTCTTCTGACCAGATCATCCTCGCCCACATATTTGCTGTCGTCTCTACACGGCTGGTGGTTCGCCATGTCTTGGTAGGTTTGAAGCTGTGCCATACTTTTTCTATTTTCAGATGATGGATGGAACAGAGCTCTGAGAGATGTTCAAAGCTTGGGATGTTGCTTTGAAAATTAACCCTGCTTTAAATTTCACAGATTGTTTCTAGCAAAACTCTAAGGTCACAAGTGAACTTCAAAGTTTGGCACTACTTTCTGTTAGTTTGACTCATAAAATACATTGAACTTTGTGGCTGTAAATTAAAATCAGAAAAAAGGTTTGCGCAGTTAGAATACTATGCAAAGCAGTGTGTTTAGTTTTGTTGTGGTGTTTCAGAACATCCTTCTACAGTACATAAAAATATCCTCAAGACCCTTAGCCGCCCCCTTCGCCCTTCAGCCCCTATCAACGCAGCCCCACAACTCGCACCTTCCATAAAACTTGCCACACATCTGCTGCACAGTCAGGAGTATGCACGACTCTGTAAACTCACCAGATGGGGATTTAAATATGACAAAAATAGCATGAAAACAGTGGGGAAACAAAGTTAACAGCAATAATGACAGCGGAGTAAGTTACAATTTCCCATGTTTAGAGGAGACTTTTGCTCCCCAGAAATCCCACTTTTCCTTATAGATGACTTATCTGCAAAATAATTTTCAGTCAGCTATCAACAGACTTCTGCCACACTGTTATGTGGTAATGATACATGAAGCTTAAATATCACGCATAACATCACGCATAACAGTGAATAACATCATATCCAAGACAACAAAATTCTTGTAAGTGCTCCACGTTAAATGCTTTCATTTAGTATGAGGTAGTTTTTTTTGTAAAAAGAAACTAAAACCAATCAATGTTTTCCATATTTTATCAACAATTTATCAATACCTGACAGTGCAAAAATATTCATACAACTTTAACTTTTTCACCATTTGTCTTGTGACAACCACATGTTCCAACATGTTTTATTAGGATGAAAATAGAGGTTGAGAATAGTGAATTGCTTCTTAACCCAGTATCTAAAAAGTGTGGCGTTCTACTATTGCTAAAAAAAAATCCAGTGCAAACAATTGCTTTCAGAAGTCACCTAATTATGAATCGTTGTTCTGTGTCCAATTTAATCTTAGCATAAATCCAGATTTTCTGTGAAGGCCTAAGAGGTTTCTTATAGAACATCAGAGAACAAGGACCATCATGAAGACCAAGGAGCACACCAGAAAGCTCAGTGATAAAGTTGTGGAGGACTTAATAGAGCAATATTCAAAGCTTTTAGCATGTCACTGAGCTCTGTTCAATCCATCAACATAAAATGAAACAGCATGGTACAATTCTCAACTAACAGGCCAGGCAAGGAGAGCAATAATCAGAAAAGCGGCCATGAGGCCCATGGCAGTTCAGGAGGAGCTACAGACATCCACAGCTCAAGTGGGATAACCAACAGGGCAACTATTAGCCATGCACTAAACAAATCTGGCTTCTATGGAAGAGCGACGTAGGCAATTGTTTAAAGAAGGTCATAAGAAGTCCCATTTTAGAAACTACACAAGCCATCTAGGTGGCATTGCAAACATGCAGATGATGGAGCTCTGGTCAGATAAGACTATTTGGGTGGGGGAACCCATAACAAACCATCCCCATGGTGAAACATGGTGGGGAGAGCATCATGCCTTGGAGATGCTTTTTGTTTGGCAGGGACAGGGAAGCTAGAATAATAGTAACATGGGTGGGGCTAAACACCTGAGAATTATAGAAGAAAACCTTCAAGTTGGGGTATAAAATCCCATGCATTTTCACTGCAGGAACTAGGGTCAAATCAGAAATGAAAAAAGGGGAAATCTACCCTGAAAACGACCCTGCTAGGGAAGTAGGACTTTCTGGATGGACCCTGACCGAAATGAGGAGTTCTGTAGTGGGAGTGTGACAATCGTCTTTGATTAGTTTATTATACCCAGCATTTTATTTCAGTTATTTCTTAGTTTATTCTCCTTTGCAGTTCATATTTTCTTTCAACCCTATATTCCAAGACAGGAGTTATGTATATTTGTTTGCAAACACAAGATTTCAACCCAGACACCCATGATGACTATCACAGTGTTTTAAACAGTTTGCATTCAAATTCATTCATTAAATCAACAAATGTTTGTGGAAATATTTCATGAAAGGAAGAGCAAATCTTTGCTTTTGGCATCTCCACAGAAACGGAGAGAGTTGCTCTCCCATCGAAGTTCTTTTAAGAGATTTCAGTGTAAGATTTCAGTAATGTTAGCGTTTATATTCTAACATAAAGCTTCTGTCTATGTGTGCTTTTTCTTTCTACGAGTCACATCGTGCAGTCTAATTATTACAGATCTGTTTGTTATTACAAACTTCCTCCAAGTCAAATCTCATTTCAATTTAGTTTTAGAGCTTGCAGCTATAAAAGTGTGATGAATTATGTCTACAAACAGCCAGTTTTTATCCTGATCTAAGCTTTTCTCTTTCTCAAACAGTTGGAAGTACAGATCAGCATAGTTCATTTAAAATCAATTTCACTAAGTTTGTAGTGGCAGCCCCTATCTTTAAACCCTAACCACTATGAAACAATAGGAAATGAATGCTGCTTTGGTCTGATTTCACTGTTTTCAGGGAACATAATCTACATAAACCGCAAATTATAGTAGAAATGTACACAGAAAACAGCCAAGGTGGATAAAATGGTTTCAGGATATTCTGGAGAACAAAATGTTCTGAAACCCACAGTCAAAACGAATGGGGATTGAATACTTTTGCAAAACACTGTGTGGCAGTATAAAATCTGACTTCATTAGTTCATCCCCAGATCTGGTCGTAAACTTCAGGAAATAAAGTTCCTCCAATACTGAGCTCAAAGCAAATAAACGTGGCGTGTAAGAGGAAGGGAACCTTGTAGGGGTCTGTCGTGGAACGGGTCCTCCACGTCTGCGGTGTGAGACCGTGCATCTTCGTCACACTCTGGTGTCTTGTACCTTTTACAGAGAGACAAAGGCGTGAATATGTAAGACATACTGAAGAAGACAATAGGGAGCATTCATGTGACAGATTTACACTGTCACAGTAAAGAAGAGTGATTAAACATGACCTGGACCTCAACAACCCATAGATATTATTACTGAAGGTGAAACAATTTTCCTGTCATCATGGTGAACATGTGCAGTCTCACAGATTCATTCTACAGCACTTATTTCTATCCACATAAATACATGTTTTAAAATGCTCTTAGGACTAACTGACAACGATTAACTTTGCCTTTCATTAAATCTTAAAAAAATAAATAAACTGGAGCCTTTTTTGAAGAACAGTAATAAATTGGCTTTAAGTGTGGTATGACTCGTTTTTTCCTGGCTGTCTTTTCAGTGCTCCTTGAACACAATGAGAAGTGGAGCATGTGTGCCTCACTCGGCTTTTCAAATCAGCAGCGAGTTGTGATATCTCCTTTCTTACGGTCTGCACAGCCCATGACCAGAAGCTGGACACTGATGTCTGGACAGCACAAAACGGAAAGAAACAAAGGGCAAAGTCCTTCAAGATATAGAAACAATTGACTCAAGATTTTTCATTTTCTTGAAATGAAAATAAGAATTCAGCTTGGTTAGTCTAGCTAGGACACATGAGATTCATTTTACGCTTAGATTGTATTTGATTTCATATTGCTGTTTAAAAAATAATGGCATCTGATGATTTTGCAACTTGACACATTGTGTATTAAAACAGAAAACATTTACTTTTTACATAATTGTAAATTTTTTTTTATTTTATCCTCTAAAACATAAACAATCTCTTATCTATGGGCTCATATACTGTTACAGTTATCCAAACATCTATTTGTCTTGTTTTCTGTTTGAGGTCCGATATCCATGTTCTCAATACAAACGGAACAAGATACTGCTTATGCAAACATCAGTTTAAAGCATCATTATTTATCATATTTCTGGTTTTAGGGATCCCCCTGACAGACCAACACAAACTATGAATATAAATCTCTGCCAATGGCTACAAGCCAAGTAAACAGCAGAGGCTGAGCTGAAAACACAAGGCCTTTCACAGATTGATTGTTTATAGCTAGCTAACCGATACTGACATCATTGCTTAAAAATTATTCACTTTGTTAAGTAAACGTGTAAGAGAGGCCCGGGTCTAAATGTTGGGATATTTTTTTCTCTTCTTTTATGACTTCCAGTGAGATTTAATGAAGAGATTCCTCACACAAAAGTTAATATGTGGGTCTAAACAGGAAGAAATTAAGCATGTGGCTTGTGTCACCTAACCCTATGTTCTTAGCTTTCAATGCACCTCCATTTTGTATAGTGCATGTATGCTGGGATGAAGGGTGAATAAGTGTTATGCAGGGTCTGGACAGGTTTTAAGAAATAACGCTCTGATGCTGTTTGTGTGGTTTATCATTTTTGGACACGTGCTCAAGTAGACCGGTTCAGAAAACCAGGTTTTATACCAACAAGAGCCATCTCTCTATTCTCCCCTCCTGTTGCTTAAAGCAAGAGAATATTACTAGTTGCTTACCAGTAATTATACGGTTATCATTGCAAATAAATACGTAAATTAACAAAAAACTAATGAAGACCAAACCAGCAACACTGTTCTTTTCAGTATCTTTTTTGCTAAAAGATCTTACAAGGTTGAAGTTCCAGGGATGGGCCGTCCTGTATCCACTAAAACACACCAGCAGTAACCAGTATACTGGTGGCACTGGACTGGTTTGTAAAGACCTCCAGACCCACAGTCTGGAATGATAATGGCCTCCCGAGAACTCTGCTGAGCCTCATTCAGGGCGTTCTGTCTCTCCTGGTCACAAGAGGGAACCTTTTCTGAAAAATGAGTTACAACAGAGAAAAATAGCAGAGGTTGGTCAATGATGCATGTCATAGCTACAAAAATGAAAAAAAAAAACATAACCTAACAATGTTATCATGTATGAAAAGATAATATGAATGATTCTGATTGTTAATTCAGTGATGTTTTATTTATCTATCTATCCATCTATCTGTCCGTCCATCCATTCATTCATCCATCCATCCATTATGTATTCCTGCTTATCCTTGCAGGGTGGTGGGAAAGGGTTTGGGGGCTGTAGCCTATCTTCAATAGCCATTTCGCAAGAGGCAGGGTACACGGTGGACAGGCTGCCAGTCTCTAAACGCTGAGCTGACTTCACAGTTGCATCTTCTTTTGCTAATCTGATCCATCACAAACCAATAAAATTTCAACACCATCTTCCTTAGTTTTTATTTGACCACCACCATTTATTCTTTGCTCATATTGCACCAGTAAATAAACCATTTCACATCCATGCACTTAGCCATTGCCTATCAGCTCTTTTCTCATGGTAGTTGCAGTGTCTTGCAAGTTAACACACCCCTTTTGTCATGTTACAACCCCAAACTTCAATATGTTATCAAGCTTTTAGGCAATTGAACCAACACAGGGTAGCACAGAATTGTGAAATGGAAGGCTATTGATACAAAAGCGTGATTTCCATTTGGATTAAACCCTCTTTACTCTGACGCTTCTAAATAGAATCAAGTGCTACCAATTGCTTGTTCATTAAATCGAGTCCACATTTGTGTAGTTGAATCTCATTATAAATGCAGCTGTTTTGTGAATGCCCCAGAGCATAGATCATATCAGTGAACAAACAGCAACAAGAAGACAGAGGAACACAGCAGACACAGCAGTAAGAAAGTTGTAGATAAGTTTTACCTCTTAAGCCCCAACCCCCGGTACTGGTGGAACAATTTAACCTTTTTTTTCTACTTTCATTACTGTACGTTCCCTTAATTAAAGATAGACATGTGGTAAACACAGAAACATTAGAATCTTGGCCAAAGGCTGATATAAACTATTTTTATAAACACTAAACACAGTTAAAACTGTAAGCAGTTGAATCAGAAAATAAACAAATTCCACAAAATGGCATCACAGCAAAACCGGGTGTCAGCTGTTCACAACACGGCTTCTACACACACGACCAGCGCGTCTGCTGAAAGCAGATATTCCACAGATTCCAAAAATACAAATTTTGTCACTATCGACCCAGGATTTACTCCATTAGCAGCAAATTAAGGCCACATTTTTCACTCATGCTTGAAAAACATAATGGTTATTTAAATAGTTTATAATTTCAGAGAAAAACTCAATTAGATTTGTGTGTTATTTCAAGCACAAACTTCATGAAAACCGCCTGGGGCTTAAGAGGTAAAAGAAGGGTTAGATTATAAAATAAAATCCAAATCTTTGGACATCTCACAAAGAACTATTCATTTATCACGGGCACATCTGCAAAGATATGGCGGATCACCTGAGATGAAAGTATGGGCAAGAAGTAATTAATTAGAGAAGCAGCCAAGAGGCCCACAATAACTCTGAGGGAGCTGCTGAGATCCATAGCTAAGGTAGAAGATTCTGCCTGCATGAAGGCCACTAGTTGTGCGCTCCACAAATCTGGCTTTTATAGAAGAATGGCAAGAAGAAAGCCATGGTTGAAAGAAAACCTCATGAATTCATATATGCAGTTTGCCACAAGCCATGTAAGGGACACAGCAAATGTAAACAAGGTCTCTGGTCAGATGAGACCAAAATTGTAATTTCTGGCATAAATGCAAAATGCTATGCATGGCAGAAAACATCGCACATCATACTAAACTTCAGGGGTGTAAAGGTACACAAAAACCCCAATTCGGATGTTTTCAGTACGCTTCAATCAAGAAAAAGAAATAAAAATATGTGATTTTTTTTAACTACTATTTTATTTTATTATGTTCTAAAACTAAAAAAGTGGAATGTCTTGATCTGTAGGTGTTTGAGTTTTGTTTTTCTTTTGGATTTATTTCTTTTAGATCTCTATGGACTTTCCCCCATGTTTTGTTGTTTCTTGTACTTGTTCTTGTTACTTAAGCTCATGTTGGTCATTTTCTCTCTACTGGATTGTTCTGTTCTCATGCCTGTCTCCATGCCCATGTTCGTTTCCATGCCTGATTTTGCCAATGCTTCATGTCCTAACCACCTCAAGCCATTGTGTAAGTTTTCGTGTTCCATTAAAATCTTTTATCCCACCATGCCACTCTGGATCTACAGTCTGCACCTTGGTCCAGCTCAAAAACCATATATTATGACAGTCTTGGCTTTTTCAGTTCATTTCCCTGTACTCCTTATTTTTAGTAGTTGTTGATGTATTAGTCCTCAGATCATTTTTGTGTTCTTTGTTCTTGTAGATTATTTACCTGTCAGATATTTTCCTTGGTTTTCTTGTATGTCGTTTCAGCTGCTTTCATGTTTATTAGTCTTCCAGCCTCAGCCACAGTCACTATGCAATTAAATAGATTCTCCTCACCTACACCACCTCACTTTCTCCATAGCCTGCACATGTTCCTTTATCCTTATTAGTTCTCTGTTGGTCACTGTTCTCCGCTGCATTATTCTGTCTCCATCCACACTCCTTGTCCTGTTCTCCTCAAAATATTGAAGTTTTTCAATGTAACTGTACAGCCAGAGCCGCAATGGAGTGGTATAGATTAGGTTCAGCAGCAGGATTATCCCTTCAGGTTTCCATGGATTTGAAATTTAATATGAATCCTCCCTGCCTGTCATGAAAATCTTAATTTCTTATGATTTGTTTATTTTTTGGTTTTTCTTTTTCAATTTCCACTTGTCTCTTTTCAGCAGTAGTTTGAAGAAGGGCAACACAAATTCTCCAAAAACAAATATCCCCAAAAGGGAAAACCTTCACAAGTCCAAGTAGCAGCGATTGGAGCAATTTGCCCTGTATTCTGATAACTTTCCTCAGGGCAGGTTGATAATGCACAAAAGATGACCATCTAAAGTACATTTGATGAGCCTTATGTTATTCATTCTGCTCGGGCCGTCAATATTCAGGCTCAGATCCAGGTCAGACTATTTAAAAAAGGTCTCTTTTTCATCTCCAGATCTTTCTCTACTTTCATTTAGCCTTTTTTTATATTTTTCTATCCTCTACTTCCCTATCCTGTCTCTTTTAACTTGCACACCTCCCCCAATCTCCCTGCCCTTTCTTCTTTTCACTTCACTCCAATGATTTTCAGCTGTGGACTAATCACTGCATTATTGTTTCTAGGAAGCCTAAAGTGAAGTTAAAACATCTGAAATGTTCTGAACGTTAGGGAAATAGTGTGAAGGAGACATGTAGGTGCACACATATAAAAGGCAGCTTAACAACAATAGCATGAAGATGATGAAGGGTTCAGTCACTGAAAATTTCAGCTCCTTTCACAACTTTTCAACACATCATTCATTACATCCCATCTCTGTCTTTTTGTGCTAAAAAGTCAAACAGATGTGCACCCTGCAGCACACAGGACAAAACTATTGGACTAAAAGGCCTGCACGACTGAGTGCTTTCCCTTCCATGCAATATTTGGACAAGAGCACGTCAAAGTTTGGCAAGTGCATTTTTCTGTTTGAAAAATGGACTTTGCATTGGTTTGCCTAAGCAAGCACGTTTCACAAACATTTACCCAACTTTGCTCTTAATCACAATTATGGGGTATCCAGAGACAGAGACACGGTAAATGTCTCTCCCAATCTCGCTTGGTGAGCAATCAGGTTTTTCCAGTAAGAAGAGAAAAGTGGAGACGACTGAGGGCTTTAAACAAGGAGGATTCTTGCACCACACTGTGTATGCTTGCCATCTTTTTTTTTTTAGACAGAAAGCAAAGCCTGTGTAATCAGATCATCTCTACAGATGACTGCTTACAGTTTTAGCCTCTTGGTCTCAATCACTGGCAGGAAAAAGGAAAGTGCCTCCCATAACAACATGCACAATGATGAAGTTGGTATTTAAAGCCATTATTTAGCTAAAAGTAAACTGAAGCATACAGTTATTTAAGTGACATACAGCTTAAAAAAGCTTTTTTCTGAGAAATACCTAAATATTTTGTATGTCTGAAGATCTGAATTTATTAAGCAATTGATAACAGGAAAAGAAAAACATCTGGATCATGCAAAAGTTGTGGTCATTTTAACATTTTTAAATTAGCTGGAGATTGGAAAGAAAGAAAACATTTCAACTCGTCACAAAAATCTGTCTGTTACGTCAACCCTCTCATATTTTCCTAATGAGTAGGTAGTTTTACTTTCTAGTTCATATTTTGAAGTTTTTTACTGTTAAATTTGATTCTAATTAGGACCCTATTCAGAGAAGATGCACAGTGGCTCTAAAACTTTTATACACACCCCTGTTAAAGTAATGTGGCAAAATGAGAGCATAAGAAATATTTTTTGAAACTTTTTCCATCATTAATGTGCAGAGTAATAAAAAACATGAAAACTCATCTGTTGGCAGGAAACATAGAATATCTAAAAGCTGCAACAACACGGTTGCACCAAACCTTTGCTGAAGTACCCTTTGATTTAATTTGAGCATTCAGTCTCCTTTGGTAAGAGTATATCAGTGTCTTACATATTGAACTGACAATTTTTGACCAAACTATCTTGGTAAACATTCATTCAAATTTCTTGGCTTTTGAGGACATCTGTTGTTCACAGCCCTATTCAGGTGACAACACAGATTTCCTGTCAGATTTAGCTGTGAGCTCCGACTAGCCTCATTGTTGATTTTGATGTAATCTTCCTCTTACAGGGGGGCAGAGGAATAAAATTCTTTTTTTATTGCCTTTTGAAACAAAACTAACCAATATTGAAAAACTGTTAATAATTACATCCACCTTGACAAAAGGTCTAGTTCCATCAGATGAAATGTAAGCCCAGAGCATGATGCTACCACCACCATATTTCAATGTGAGAGATGTTTGTAAAACATTTTTCAGAATTGCTGTAAATTAGGAGTTCAAATCCTGTACAGTTTGTCTTTAGCCCTAATTTAACAAGACAAGTTTTAACAATTATTTTTTTTATATTTTAACATTTAATTCAACATGCAATGTGCTGTTGTAAAGTATTTTACAAATTGTTTGTCAGAAATGTCAGAAATATAAATAAATAAATACAATAAATACCATAATTCAATAGAAATAGAGTAGCATCTGTTTGTGTGGAATTTTTTTAATGAGAGAGGAGAAGAGGGTAAGACACCCCTGGTAAATTAAACATGCTTCACTATTTTACTACAGAGTTATAAAAATGTTACATGTGGTGCAACCAGGCAGTTAAAAAAACAGTCCAGGTACTTTGTGCACAAGTCTTTCAATGCAAATTTGTGACATGCATTGGGAAAAAATAATCCTGTTTCACCAAGGTTTTTGCATCACCTAGATGAGTAAAGCTAAAAAGCTGAAGGAGGCTTAACAAAGGACTAAACATGGAGATTTATTGTTATTAATATATTCTCCCCTGCCTCACATCTGTTCATGTACTTCCAAAAACATCCTTGCATTTGATCATCTGAGAGTGCTTACTTTCCACATGAAGCAACACATCATTCCACAACCCAAAGGTTGACATCATGTTTAATATGTCTGAATCTGTTTCTTACATCCCTATATTACATAGCTTTATATGGTAAGGGAATTAAATCGTGTAAAAAAAGTTGTATAGAAAAACTTTATTTATTTTTTTGCTTTTTGGGAAAAAAAATCTGAAATATCAACCATAACATAAGTTACAAAAACCCAAACACAGAACTGAAATAAAGTGAGTGAGTTTAACTAGATATAATTTTTAATTTAAAAACCACTGTTTATCAAAATACATACACCATCTAAGTGGTTCCTTCACTTAGCTTGTTTCCCCCTTGTATCCAAATGAACTTGGCTTCTGCTGCTTTTTTTATACACTTTTCGACTGAGAAAACCAGGCACAAACAAAGTATAGAGTTACAGATGCAAACGCACATTTCACTCATGTCTCAGGAGTGATGACTACTCCCCTAAAGCTGGCTTTGTCCATTTGTCCTTTTGGGTCTTTAGATGCTAATTGGAAACAGGAAGCTGGAGTTTCCACAGAAGTTTCAAAGAGCTGTCACTGCAAATATCTCTCAGGATTAATACGGTCTTTTCTGCAGGCCAGACCACAGTTCCCTTTGCTGCGTCGCCATCAGTCAAAACACGACCAGAAACACCAGTCAAGTACTTTTCAAGTACGTTTCTTCTATTGTTTGCAACAAAACATGCAGTGTGAGAAAAAAATATATTCAAAATTATGTTCAGAAAGAAAAGAAGACTGGTGGAATGATGTGTGCAAATATAAAGCATTAGCATGCATTCAAAAATATCCAATGCAAGCAGGCAGCTAAGCAATCGTGTAAGCATGACAATAAAAAATGTAGATTAGAATGTAGATTATTGTTTGCACAATATATATTAAAATGCATTGTCATCACAGTATCGACCCTGCAATATTGTAATCTTAAAGGACAGCTTTGCTGAAATATTTGAGGGCTGTTGTAATTAACCATCCATGTATTTTTGCACTGCATGCCCATAATATACACTCACCGGCCACTTTAATAGGTACACCTTGCTAGTACCGGGTTGAACCCCCTCTTGGCTTTAGAACTGCCTTAATCCTTCGTGGCATAGATTCAACAAGGTACTGGAAACATTCCTCAAAGAGTTTGGTCCATATTTACATGATAGCATCACACAGATGCTGCAGATTTGACGGCTGCACATCCATGATGCGAGTCTCCTGTTCCACCACATCCCAAATGTGCTCTATTGGATTGAGATCTGGTGACTGTGGAGGCCATTTGAGTACAGTGAACTCATAGTCATGTTTAAGAAACCAGTCTGAGATCATTCGTGCTTTATGACATGGTGCGTTATCCTGCTGGAAGTAACCATCAGAAGATGGGTGCACTGTGGTCATAAAGGGATGGACATGGTCAGCAACAATACTCAGGTAGGCTGTGGCGTTGACACAATGCTCAGTTGGTACTAAGGGGCCCAAAGTGTGCCAAAGGTTCAAGCTGGTAGGTCAAATTCTGACCCTACCATCCGAATGTCGCAGCAGAAATCGAGACTTATCAGACCAGGCAACGTTTTTCCAATCTTCTATTGTCCCGTTTTGGTGAGCCTGTGTGAATTGTAGCCTCAGTTTCCTGTTCTTAGCTGACAGGAGTGGCACCCGGTGTGGTCCTCTGCTGCTGCAGCCCATCCACCTCAAGGTTCGACGTGTTGTGCATTCAGAGATGCTCTTCTGAATGCCTTGGTTGTAACGAGTGGTTATTTGAGTTACTGTTGCCTTTCTATCAGCTCGAACCAGTCTGGCCATTCTCCTCTGACCTCTGCCATCAACAAAGTATTGGCGCCCACAGAACTGCCGCTCACTGGATATTTTCTCTTTTTTGGACCATTCTCTGTAAATCCTAGAGGATTGAGTTGCTGCCATGTTATTGGCTGATTAGAAATTTGCATTAATGAGCAGTTGGACAGGTGTACCTAATAACGTGGCCAGTGAGTGTATTTCTCCAGTTGGATGGACCTATACCATCTTTGTTGCTACACCTGATCTACATTTAGTGACTGGGATGCTAAACTTATGAAGTAAGGATATAAATCGGAAATGTTCTAAGGCAGTGTGCTATCACTGTGAGGGTGTGTTTTCCAGTCTCACCTTGCCTTCTGAAAGTGGAGCTGTTTTGCTTATTCTCCATGTACCCCAGATGTTTTCTCCATAGTGTAGGAGCTGTTATCCCTGTGGTGACAGCATGACATAGTAGAAGTCAATAGTTTTCACAAATTGAGTGAGTTATAATTTCTAACGTATTCAGCAGCTAGACATTTCTAAAGCAACAAATCCAGCCAGGCTTTTACCCACAAAGACAAACTTAAACAGCATTAAAAATCTCGCTATCTCCAAAAATATAAAATATGAAATACCATTTTTGACATCACATCTGAACATTTCCATTAGATGTAATGGTGCCTTTGTAATAGACTGGATCTAAGGTATGGATATGAACTTCATGACAAAGTGCTGCTTCAGCAATTTGCTGGAATACGATGAGCACAAGCCCACAAAGGAGCAATTCTGTGAACTGCATTTAACCCAAGAGAGTCATTATGAAGCTGTGGTATGCACATTAGCTGTCGAAGTGACCGTCTCAACACTGTGTTAATGGTGGAAGAACTGTTAGAGGAAGCTTACCCTCACCCTCAGAGGGGATGTGGGTCTCCATGGTGGGTGTGGGCTTGGAGCCATCGTCTGGGTTGAGAGTGAGAAAGAAACGGAAGGAGACTACCATTATTGAGATTAATACAATCTACTCTCCAGAACTGTTGAATGGTTGGGATTTGCACATGGCCCGGCCAAGAGAGAGCGAGAGAAAGAAAAACAGACAGACAGAAGGAAGGAATAACAGACAATCACAGAACAGCCACCCACCCGTGGGTGTCTGTGGAAGCCCGCATCTATAAATCACTCGCACAACAACATGATCAGGCTCCACATTCAGCACTATACCTCAAAGTTCCACTCAAACCCACATTTAGCGTTTTCACAACCTCCAGTGAGCTGCAGGTAATTCAAACAATTTCCATTGTCACAGCAAAGGAATCAGTTGATGGTTGGTTGACTCAAAATACAAGAACAGAGAAGTATCTCAGCAACTACTTAGGCTGCATTCAACTTTAGAAGTAATGTTGGTTTTTTTGTATACAGAAAGAGTAACTTTGGTGATGAGCTAAACATCAGTTGAATGCCACCCTCACTGCACCAAAGCCTCTTTCAGAGTCCAAGTTTTTCAATCAGCTGATTTGACATTAACAAGAATTATGAATATGTATACATCACTGTAATTAAATACAACATGACTCATGTTACCCAAATGTTCCAGTTAAGCATATAGTATATAGTCAGTGCATTGGCTAAATATTATGGCATTATCATATCTATGGCTTTGTGTTTAACTAACCATAGAGACTATTGTCTTTCAAACTGCAGTTCAAATCAAATGTCAGCTTTAACAGATTTTTTTACAAATTATCCTGGAGAGTTTGATTCTATGTCACTGGAGTCTCAAACTATGGTCTCCACATGATATTGCATATTTCCTGTTTCCCACCTATAATTCAGGGACATCAAACATTTCCGGGGTTGATTGATTCTTTCCGAACAATTTTTCAACTTGCAAATGCATACAAGAGTTCAGGTTTGTTTGATTAAAAATAACTGGTTTCATGGAATAGGCCAGCTTTAAGACATTGTCCACACATTTTTCAATAGGGTTGAGGTTTGAGCTATTCCAGAACATTAATGTTAGCCTGTTTGTGCTGCTGGAACACCCAACAGTGTTCAAGTTTTAACCATCTAGCTTCTGATTTAAGATGAGGTTGAACATTTTAAAGGTAGTCCTCCTGCATCTTTGTTCCATCTACTTTGGGCAATGCACCAGTACCGCTGGAAGTGAAACAGACCCTCAGCATAATGCTACAACCTCTATGCTTGACAGCTGGTATGACATCCTCTTAACTGCTGCAAAAAATATTGCCACATAGCCAAACTTTGTCTCCTATGACCATAAAACTTCTCCCCAGAAGGCACTTGGCTTGTCCATGGGGTCCGCAGCAAATTTCCGTGAAGCTTGAAGGGGCTGATTTTAGAGCAGGTGCTTCTTTCTTTCTTGGTCAGCTCCACCTAAGCTCAAGTTGATATTATTTACACAGGTCACTGTCGACAGTGACACTGGTGTTTCAGCATTTTCCAGTTTATGGAAGGTGTGCGCATCAATGGTTCCTAGATTGGTGTTTTTTTTGTCACTCTAACAAAGTGTTTTTCCTCTGAGGGTGACAGTTTGGGTGGCAGTAAAGATTGAAACTTGGACAACATTTGGCGTTTCATAAAGACGATGCAAACATCAAAACTGGTTGTGGAAAGAATAAATTGGCCTAACGTTAAGCTCCCGGAATGGCCCCAACCTTAACTCTTTCGAAAATGTATACATTATTCTTTAAAGTAAGGGTTAACCTTAACCCTAACCCTAACCTTACCAAACAAAAGTAGTCAAATATCCAGACAGAATAATGTTAGGGCCATGTTGATGGCTACAGAACATGTGTTGTTTGGCTTCTGTTTGTGTGAAGATATTTGAACGAAGTAACTTCATTTAAATATCTTTAGTGGTGTATCCAAATATTCAGCTAGTTTGTATAATTGTGACTCTGAATTGAACAAAATTCACAACATTTTTTAAAACCATCAAAGCTTTTTGTTGCATCATCATTCAGTGACAAAAGAGGGGTGTAACTGTATATTTGCAACCTCCCTATGTAATATAATATTCAGATCCCCTGATAATTAGATGTAAACACCACAGCAGCACTTTACCTTTGATTCTAGACAAACACAAAAATCCAATTTCATATTATGCTGCGAGCTAAAGTGAATATTTAGACATGCTGACAGAGTCATTGTTCAAGCTGCAATGAATCATACCTAACTGCATATTTTTCTGCCTAGAATACTCACCCCGGGTGCAGTTTCGTAGCATCTGGAACATTCCTTAGGGAATAATTAGGTCAAAAGCAAACAACAGAAAATGTTTGATTGGAGATCATTCTACAAGAATTGCAGTGGAGTTCTTTGAATAAGATCATGTGTCAGTACATTAAAAACATTTTATACTGAAAATTGGACTTTACTAGTTGTTGGTTCTATTTGTTCATTCAGCTTTGAGTAACTATGAACTGTAAAGGGTTAAAAATGTGTACTCACTGATTAAATAACAGTTAAAATATAACTGTAGTGCACTCAAATGCAGTGTCTCCTTGTTAAAAAAATGATAAAGATAAAATTCCGTGTATTTATTCATTATTTAGCTTCAAACTGTGTGAAAGCTTTGGTCCTTTTGTACAAATTTCATAAAACTTTTGTCTATGCTGTCACGGATCCTAACTGTGTAGATTCCTTTTCCTGTTTTGGCACTTTTTACTTGGACAAATATGGATTTTATGCATGTTTGGCTGAGCAAAACTGGGTCAAAAGACACTTTGAACTACTTCATCCACACATGCGAAATCACTGGACATACAGCAGAGCTCAACTCACCTTTTCTACCCGTGTTTGAGGGCCCAGGTGGTTTATCGGTTACTGACCCTGTGAAATTTGGAAGTAGGGGAGGCAGTAAATGGGGGAGACACAACAAAGTATGAGTAAAGCTTTTAACAGGCACCAGGAACAGTCAGTACTTTTGAGGAGCTTCACCTTTAGATTTCACCCAATATTTCAATTTCATTCAATTTTTGTTTATAATTTTTTTAACTAACCTTGTCGGTTAACAGGATACACAGCAACAGAAACACAACTGGTCACAGATACTGTTCAACATCTTGTTGTACAGGAATGTATATGTTAGTACTTGACAGAATCCCCCTATTGAAACATTGCAACCATTGCATTGGCCTGATACCAATGGAGACATGATTAATCTGCCCAATTTTCTAGAAAACTACTGGCAAAATCAACCACAAAATTCTGATTTCAATATATTTGTCCGGTGCATGCAGGTAGTCAGTTTCATGCATGGATGCTTTCAGAGAAAATAAATAGTCGAACAATCCAACTGATCACAACAGAAGGGCAAACGGAAAAATTGTCAATGAAAGCAACTAGAAGAAAACTTACTAACTGAGAATCCACTCCTTCCAGCATGAGTTCCCATATTTTCACTGAAGTTTCCTGCAAACGTATGTGAGATGATTCATTTGGGTCATTGTTTAATGTTTGAGTCCAGCATGTCAGAGAAGCCTGTTTAAAAAGCAAAACGAGTTGGCCATCTTCTAGATGTAGCAGCTGAGCAGGATGCAGTTTAATGTGCCCAGATTCTGGTTCCAGCATCATACATACCTTTGCAAGAAACCATGAAGATATTGGACCTTATGCAGGGCAGAAAGGGGGCAGGTGATGATTGTGTCATTGCACAGTAAGATGCAGTTTTGGTGTAGAGTTGTTTAAAATGAAATCATGTCTTGGTTGAAGTGCAGAGAAATCTGTGAACATTTTTCATCCAAGACCTTTACCACTAATAAAAAAACATGTTTGCAATCATTCATGTCAACATGGGCTTCTCTAGTTATAGCCAAAAACTTTTAAGCATTTTGTTCGTATTTTATTTAATATACCAACAAAAGTAGTGCAGAGTTGTGAATTAGAAGGAAAATGATGGACAGTTTTCAAAATATTTTGACCTAAAAATATCAAATAAAATACGAAAAGTGTCGGGTGTATTTGTATTTGGCACACCAGAGTCAGTACTGTGAACAACCACTTTTTGCTGTAATAACAGCTGGAAGTCTTTTTGTGAATGTTTCTATCAGTTTCACACATGTAGAGACTGAGGTTTTTGTCCATTCCTGCATGAAAATGATCTGTGAATATCAAGTTCCAAGTCTTGCCACAAGTTCTCAGTTAGATTTAGGTCTAGACTTTGACTGGGTCCTTGTAAGAAATGGATATCCTTTGATTATTCCATTGCAGTTCTGGCTGAATGTTGAGGGCCATTGTCCTTGCAGGAGGGTGAACCTCCACCCCAGTCTCAAGTCTTTTTGCAGCCTCTAACAGACATCACTCTATTTAGCTCCATCCAGCTTCCTTATCTTTGCTGAAATAAATCATGCTCACAGCATGATGCTGCCACAGTTCCGTATGAATGTTCAAAAGTTGGGATATTGCTTTACAGTCGCTTTAAACATCTCCACAACTGGATCCGTGACGTGTCTGCTGTGTTGCTTGGTCTTCATGATGCAGTTTGTGGCATATATATATATATATATATATATATATATATATCTATATATATATATATATATATAGATATGTATATGTATATATATATGCATATGTATATATATATATGTGTATATGTGTGTGTATATATATATATATATATATATATATATATATATATATATATATATATATATATATATATATATAAACACTTTATTAGAAACTGCTTTAGGATTAGTTCAATTGAAATGGAAACGGAAATGAAAAGGAAAAAAAAGAAGAAGGAAAGAGAGAGGGGTGAGGCAAACAGGAAAAAGAGAGAGAAGGAGAAAATAATAGAGAAAAAGAAGGATGAAGAGAATGCAAGATTACACCCAAGATCGCTTCTACACCTGCAGGAATGCATATAAAACAACAGCATTGTTGCCGAAAGTGCACGGTACTAATGAATGCAAGATGTATTTAGTGGTAACTGCGGCTCAATATGGAATATCTTTGTATCTGTTAACACCCGAATCCAAACACTTGTGGGTCTAAGTGTGAGCACACTTGTGTATATAAGGTTTTTCCATAAAAATATGCAATAGCGAGTGTGAGGATCCACAGACCTGCCCCCTGGACCCGAGACAGACACAGGAGGAGATCTGAGCCACAGACACCCAAAGGCCTCCCAGAGCATGGAAACCCCTGGAGGACCACCGCCAGGACTACCGTACTCACACTCCCCATACATACTCCCAGGTCCAGGTATGGATACCCCCAGGTCCAGGTATGGATACCCCAGAGGGGCAACCAGCCCCTGGACCCAGGAGGTGGTCCCCATCATTACAGGGTGGAGACAGGCAGACCGCCCCAGCACCAGCCCAGATTAGTGCCGGCACCGCCTGAACCAGAATGACCCTGGCCCAGACCCCGATCCCCCATTCTGAGCCCAGCCCCCAATGACCCCAGTCCCACATCAGAGAGGGGGCCACGAACAAAAAAGAGGTCTACCTGGAGCCGTTCTAGGACGAAACAGTCCCAACCTGCAATGAATTCTGATCCCAACCCCATGAGCCCCCCACCCCCATAAACCCCAACATGAATTTTCCCACAGGGCCACCCCAAACCAGGACACAGATATGGAACACATGCCCCGAACCCAAATGCCATGAATGCCCTCCTCACAGGGGCACACCCCCACAGATGACCTCGACCCCTGAAAAGCCAATGAAGATACATCCATACACCTCAAGCTCCACACACAGCCCCGCTCCAAGCCCCCCTGCCACATCATGCCCTCCACCACATAGCACGATGGCTAGGCAAGGGCCCAGTGCAACACCACACCAGCGCAGTAGGGGAAACACCACCGAGCAATCAAAACGGACCCCCTTACCCCAAACCAAGCAAGCAGTCCCTTGCTGGTTTCACGCACTCAGGGCTGATGGCCCCAATATGCCCCCGCAAACACACAAACACAGTACATCACCACTACTTCAACGACAGCCCAGGGAGAAACATCAACCAGCCCAGCTCCACCGCCACCGCTCAGCTGATCCAAATGCCGGTGACCACACATCCAAAAAGAGGACACAAACCCACACGTTGCAACCCCACCATGCCACCTAACACACTTCTGACACGTACATAAAAAGTTGTATATATACGGAGAATATACACACATGTGGACTCAATTTTGATTTAATTTGGTTCCTTCTGAAGTCAATTAGTAGCACTGGGGTTTTAGGGATATCGGGTTAGATAGGGTTGATAGATGCCACATGTATCAAAATTGTATTAGTAAAGACTTTTTTTATCATTTTCCTTCAACTTCACGCCCTACTTTCTGAAATCAAAATGATGTACACTGAAGTTTTTGGTTGTAATGAGACAAAATGGGGAAAGCTTTTCACAATATGAATAGTTTTGCAGGACACCATCTCAGAGTTGACTGATACAGAAATTATGTATTTTTGCTAATACAGTCAAAGCGAAAACCTCAGGGTCATCAGAGCTCAACAGTGAGCCTTTGCACCCAATTTTATGATGAAGGCAAAAACTGGGTATGTATATTGTAGAGTTGTAGAGTTAAAATCCTACCTAAAACATGAAAGGAATAATTTGATTGAAAACATGCAATGCTGATAAACAGATGGATGCTTTAATTGATTTAATCAATACCTGGAAAAGGGGTTTCGGATTTTGTATGCAACAAAAGCTTGGCAAATTTGAGCTAGAATGATTTCTTAATTACAAAAGCACTATGTTTACATGTCAGATTTGATTATATAGCTTGTGTATCTTTATTTATTAGTAAGTTGAACACAAAAGTAGAAATCTTTAAGGCTCAGGAAATTCAAGTTTTGTGAAGTTCATTCGACAGTAAGTTGTATATTAAACTTTCATATGCAAAATATGGTTAAATCTCTGTCCTCCATTCGTTTGTTTGAACAACTTTGATGGGGCATGTGAACACTTTCACCAGACACTCCAAAACAAAATTTTTACCTCGTGCTCTAGTGACTGTGCAATCCAGTTCTGGCAAAGGCCCCTGAGTGTTATCTCATGGAGGAAAACGAGGGTGATTATCATAAAGTGTTCCCATCCAGAATGAGTGAACAGACTCCTGCTCCGTCTCCTCCAGTCTGCTGAAAGCACTTAGAGGAGTGGACCAGAGAGGCCCCTCAATGTTACAGCCATTAGCTTTCTTTTTGACCTTGCACCTGCTGTACAACGCATGACATGTAATACTCATGTACTCTAGTCTTGTCTGGGTCTCTGTTCAAAGACTTCTTCCTTTATCTGATCATTTAAAATTAAGTTATGTATATGTAATACAGAACAAAAAGCTTTGTATTAATAACATTTTCCCTTTTAAAATCAACTTTGACAATAAAATAAATAATACAAAATTCTGACTCGGGCTGAACACCCACTGGCCAAAACATTAATTACCTGACATTAATAACAAGTCCAGAAGTCAATTAAATTCCAAATGTTTTGCTACAACTAGACACCAACACTAATGAGCTAATATTTCTGGAGTTTTAAGGAAACATCTAAATAGAAGAGCACCAACGAGTTGAGTACATTTGTATTTTTGAGCAAGGAAACAAAACACATTTTGTGTAGCATCAAATTCTGCCATGTCTTTTAAGTTTGTGTTGCTTTTGATGGCCTCTGTTTTGCTTGTGTATTGGGATGATGGGTGTAAATTCACAGTGTTTAGCTGCATAAGGACAGGGTACATTAGTTTTGATAAGACTTCACTCTCTTGTTTTATTTATTTTACACATTTAAAGATCAACTGGGCATCTAGGGGTAAAAGTTAAATTCTCAGGGGTGCAACATGTCGTAGCAATAGAGCTGGTGCAGCATATGACACAGCCTATTGATATGGAGCTTTGACTCCTGACCTCGGGATCTTTGCTGCATGTCTTCTCTCTCCTTTATGTGCCCCCTTTTTGGTCTGTATAATAATTTTGAATAAAGGTCGCTAGCACCGTAAAATCTTTGAAAAAACATAAATGAGTGTGCCCAAACTAATTATTTGCTTAATTCATCAGTAAGTAGCAGCTTGGCTGCAATCAGTTGAAAGCTCTCATAACATTCAACATGCCGATGTGACCAAACCTCCATCAGGACAAGCATCTGCATAGTGTAAAATGCAGTGTGATATGAATATTAGGATGAGTCTGGCAAACCTAAGTACATTTCCTTTACACACTGGCTGATGCCAGAATGCCCCACATAATCAAAGTACCTGAACATACAGGCCTTCTGTTGTGCACAGAGGAACCACTCACAGGCTTCCCATCGGTGGTGGCACACCAGCAGTACCCTGTCAGAGTGTGGCACTGGACCTGCACATGCAAGACAAACATGCAGATATGAATATATTCTATAATACAACTGCATTTATTTTAATTAAAAGACTTAATAGAGAGCAAAAAAAATAAAAAATAAACCAAACTCATGGATGGTATGAAGAGGATGGTTCACATGAGTCTGATGAAAAGCATGAAAGATTTAAGAGGAAGGCAACAGGCACGGATGATATGAGACACACCTACCTGGGCAAATGTTCCATCCTCATTGCATTCTGGGATAAACGTGGACTCCTGGGGCCCCCTGGCTTGTTCCAGAGCCTGGTTCCTCTCAAGATGGCACTTTGACTGACCAGCATCTGTAACATATCGACAGGGGCTCAAACACTGCGTATGCATCCTCACACCTGCAGGCTGCCCACTGTAGTTTAGTTCAGTTAGAATCAAGGGTCTGATAATTTAGGGCCTTCTTTAAAGGCCTTTGTCAGAAAGTATTCAGGTATCCCTTGCACCTTTTTCTACAGTTTTTCACATTACAATGAAAACCTTTACCTATTTTATTTTTGATATTATATCATATGGTTTTCATATTTTTTTCCCAGTAATCTGAAAAATGTACCTGCATTTGTAAACAGCCTCCCAAAGTCAATGCAGAATAAACAATCCCCGCAACTACAGTTGCAAGTCTTTTGGGGTATCTGTCGATCAGCTTCGCACAAGCAGAGACAGCAATTTTTGCCCATTCAATTTTGCAACGTAGACTACACTCAGTTAGATTGGAAGGATAGCTTCAACGATAAGCCATTTGCAACAGATTCTCTATTGGAATTAACTGTGGACTTTCAATTGGCATTTCTAACACAAGAATATGCTTTGATCAAAACTATACTGTGGTAGCTCTGACTATATGTCAAAGGTTTTGATGAACCTTTATTTATCTCCATCCAACCTTCTATTAACTCTTACAAGCTTCCCTGTCCCTGCAGGAAAAAACACCCCACAGCATGATGCTGTCCATTGCCTTGTTTTACCATGGAGATGGTGTGTAATGTTCAGAGTAAGTTTTTTGTCACAGTGTTCTCTATACAGCCCAAAATGCACAACGTGGGTCTCATCTGACCAGAACATCTTCTTCCATTTGTTTGCTGGGACTCCTATATGGCTTGCACCAAACTGCATTTCTAACGGCTTTCTTTTGGCGGTTGTTTTTTCTCTCTCATGCATGCCAGATTTGTTATATGCATGACTAATAGTGGTCCTGTTGGCATATTCTCCTACCTAAGCTGTTGATCTGAGCAGCTCCTCCAAAGTTACCATGGGCCTCTTGGTTGTTTGTCTAATTAACGTTTTCCTCACCCAGCCTGTCAGTTTAGTCAGACATGTCAGGGTAGGTATACAGTTATAAGGCATACATTACATTTTTAGGTGATGGATTGGACATTTTATTTAAGGGTGTTAGACTATCAAAGGCTGGTGAATTCAAATGAACCCCCCATTAAGACGTTTATCTGAAAAAACATTTACTTAAAAAAACAATCCATTGCTTTTCTTATGCTTCACAATTATAAACAACTTTGCCTTCCAACACACATAATCCCACAATAATAGAAAGACGTTTGTGGTATAATGAGCTAAAATGTGATAAAATATTAAAGGGTATTCATACTTTCAGTTTAATTTAATTAAATTCTGTTTATTTAGATTGCACATGTCATTTAAAGGCACTTTAGGAAAAAAAAAGTGTGATATTTGAGTGATACAGATAGATTCCAAGTCAATTAAATATATTTCAAATTTATCCTAGTTATCGAACAATGCGGTCAAGTTCCGTTTTTAAATTGTAATTGGTTAAAAAGTTTTCTATCTAAGAAAACCCGGCAGATTACATCAACTCACTTGCAGCATTCCTACTTGATAACCATGTAGCGACAGTAGACAGTTGCTGGGATTGTGTCGTTGACTTTGCAGAAATCCCTAAAACTGAGCATGCATGTAGCGACAGTGGAAAGGAAAACTCCCCTTTAACAGGAAGAAACCTCCAGCAGAACCAGGCTCTGTGTGAGCTGCCATCTTCCAAGACCAACTAGGGGTTTGAGAAGACAGAGCAGAGACACAAAAAACACAGAAGCACTGATATAGGAATACTTTCTATGGTAACGAAAAGAAAAAAGTTAATGGCTGTAGGAGCTCCTTTAGTGGCTTCATCTAGGAGAGAAACACAACTAAGCAGATAAGCTCTAAAAGAGAGCACATACAGTTAGTTGTAGTAAACGCTTAGCCAATAGTTATGTCTCGAAGAGAGACAGGGTTAAACACTGAAAGTCAGAGTCAAGTGTATCATCTCTGGAAAGAGAACATTATGTTTCACAAGGCAATGTAATAGACCTTGTGATTCAGTTTTTAGCTCTGCTACTAGAAGTAAAGTTCTGTCACAGTTCTGTCAGGAGACCGAAGCAAAATTTAGAAGTGGGACAGAAGCAGAGTTCTAAATAATTGCCTCCTCAGGGAAAAACGTTTGAATTTTTTACTTTATGGTAATAACAATGGACCTAAAAGCTCCGAGTGCATTAATGAATGGGTTAAAGAACAAAATTACTCAGATAAAGGGGCGTTCAGCCCCAAAATATTATAATTCAATAATTTTAGTCGTTAGTACAACTCTTCTTTACTTTTCTTTCCTTTCCTTTATCATGCCACTGCAGTGTACTTTTTTATGTTCTTTTGTTTGTCACTGCAAAGTTGTAAAGCACTTTGAACTGTCTGGTTGCTGTAATGTGCTATATAAATAAACATGCCTTGCCATACTCTCTGACATAACTAGATGTGTGACATAACCACTGGGTTGTTAGTGCTCAGTTATGTACTCTGCAATTTCTAAAATTGTGGAAAATGAAGAACAGGCAAGGTTTCCATCAGGATGTGTTTTTTTTTACTGCGTTCACCTGTGGTGTTGAACTTCATGCTTAAAAGTTCTTGTAAACATATTCACAGGAGGGTGCAGAACAGAGTGGCCTCAGCCCTCCACTGCAGTGGATGAGTGAAAGTTCATTTAAAGTCATCTCAGGATAGGAAGGATACAGTCATGTTTTCTCCTGGGCAGCAAAATAATGTCAGAATTAAAACAGGATGGTGATGTCATAGAGAGAGGCAACATAAAATATTATAAAAGTGGACTGTGATTTTATTTGATCCTACTTTGAGCTTATGTGAACATTGCAACCTTCTCATCCTAAAGCTCTAACACTCTCTTGGTGGTTTCTGTCTGCTCTCCTCACATTAAACTCAATTGGAGATATGAGCTCATCCATGCTTATTGAATACAGGATCAATTTTATTGTGTTTAAAAACAGAAATCCATCTAATCCATCTAATTCACCCATCTGAAACAAAGAAATTGAGTTGCTGTTTTCCTGATGTAAAGACGTAAAATGGGGGAGCAAATGCCAAGTTCCAACCTCGACTCTCGAACCTATCAATCTCTGCTGCTGCTGCGAGGGGCTGGCATCCAGAGTCGAGGGAGTCATGTGATCATGGTCTGTAAAAACTTACATGCCAACAGAGAGCCGGAAAATCAGAGACATCTTCTCATTCAGTTCCCCTTTTTCCTTTTAGTTTTTTTGGCTCACAGCTGTGGCAACTGTGGGATCTTGAAGTAGATGCATTTTATTGCTTTCCATGTTCAGTTTTTATTGTCAAAGGTAAAATAAAGACAGTGGCAAAAACAATGTTATTATCCACCCTATGTGTTACATTGCCTCCTTTCAGATCATCCTTTTATTCCATTATTTACACATGCTTAACTGAACGGTCCAGACATTGAATGGCGGGGGTTGAAAGTGACCCACCAATAATACACCCGTAATACTGTAAGAGATAAAACAGGATTGCGGAATGTGTGTGACATAATACAAAGGAAAGACAGCAGCAACCAATCAGTCTGGCCGGTGCGCACAGAACAGAGACATTGTATCAACCTCCAGTGCCCCTATGATCAGAAAAATATGTTGATCAGTATAATCTGATAAAGATAATAGATGGTGTACAACAGAGTTGCTTATATTTAAAGCGTTCAGTGCATTTGGACACATGCAGGAGGATCATGGCAAGGAGCTTGGTCCTGAGAATTTCCACTAGGAATAATCATCTGCAGGTGAAGACTGGGAAGTGGGAGGTGGGAGGTGGGAGGCAACGCCCCCTTGTATCTGTAATCGCAGCTACATGACCTGAAAGCTCACACGACCTATCATCTTGGCAGATCACCTTGAACAAGATAAAAGCATGAGGCGGTCTTTAATGAGGGATTCCTGGTTTCATGTTTATACGAAGCTATGCTGTGAAGGGGGCTACAGCAGTGGCCTTCAATTGGCGGACTGCGGTCCACATCCGTTCTGTGAGCTGCATTTTTATGGCCCCCAAGCTGTGATTCTTTCACCATGTCCCCGTTTCCATATTGAAACAATGAGGTATTGTATGTTAATGTGTTTCCACCTTAACAGGAAGACCACCCCGTGCCTGTATCTCAGCTATGTAAAAGCGCAACCAAAATTAGGTAAAAATTAGGGTGATTGTGAGACCACAACAATGAGGTTGTAGTCTGGACTCCACTGGAGGTAAAGTCCAGCCTCCAGCTGTCAATGGAAACACAACAGGTTTCGTGCCGAGAATAGTGAGGTAGAGCAGAGTGGAGCCATGAATTAAAAAGAGGCATTTGTTAAACTGAAAGGGCCTTTTTTTATCTTAATACGTATGTTTTTTTTTCCATTTCTGAGATGCTTGAGTTATTTTAAATATAACTGTATCACCGTGTGTGGCCTGGCAGACTATAATAAACAGACTCTGACTTACTGAAAATTTTCTTTGAGGCTCTTTATGATTTGTATTTCAGTAAAAGAGAATTTCTCCAAATAAATCATTTCCATACATGGGGATGAATTTCACAGTATCCAAGGTCTGAGGTTTCTCACTCCTTACCTTTAGATTCTGGGTCTCTCCCCCCAGTTGAAGAAGTTGGTGATAGACCCACTGGCAACGGAAACTTCACTGAAAGACAAAAGAATCATTTTTTTGTGCACTTACATCCTATTTTAAACCTTTTATGTACAGTTTAATGTTTACAGTACAGTTGTTGTGACAAGTTTGTTTGTATAAAAAGAAACAAAGCAAATTAACAAATTATTAAACCAGCCAGAAGTAAATCCAGTGTTTTTGGGGAGGCTTTTCCCTTCATTCATATTTTTCATGAAATATGGTAATAATGAGAGACAATGTGTATTGTCAGTTTAGGCTTAACTCAGGAACATATGTCTTTGGCTGTTTTATTTGATAGAACAACTGTTTTTTAAGTATTTAATCTACTGTAACAAACATTTACAAACATTTCTGTTTGAAATATACAAATATTTTTGTTTGATTTAAATTGTAAATGTACTTTTTAAACCACAATTTATACAAAAGGTAATTCAAAGTACATAACAGAAAAAAGGGAACAGTAGGCATTTAAGCCCCAGGTAGGGTCTCCCATGGCAAACAGGCTCTAGGTGACAGGTCAGACAAAGAGCTGTTCAAGACACCCTCATGATGACTATACGATCGAGGCACATGATGTCGCCCGTTATGGTGGAGCCGGGGTCCCACCCTGGAGCAAGGCCTGGGGTCGGGACCCGTCAGAGAGCGCCTGGTGGCTGGGTTGCTCCTCGCGGTATCCGGCCGGGCCAAGCCCGAAGGAGAGACGCGAGGCCATCCCCCAGTGGGGCCACCACCTGTAGGGGGAACCGTGAGGGACCGGTGCAAAGAGGATTGGGCGGCAGATGAAGGTGGAGACCTCGGCGGCCCGATACCCGGATGCTTAGGCTGGCTCTAGGGACGTGGAATGTCACCTCACTGGGGGGGAAGGAGCCTGAGCTTGTGCGGGAGGTCGAGAGATATTGACTAGAAATAGTCGGGCTCACCTCCATGCACAGCGTGGGCTCTGGAACCCATCTCCCCGAGAGGGTCTGGACTCTCTTCTACTCTGGAGTGGCCCACGGGGAGAGGCAGCGGGCTGGGGTGAGTTTGCTTGTTGCCCCCCTAGCTCAGCCGTCTTGTGTTGGGGTTTACCCCAGTGGATGAAAGGGTCACATCCCTGCGCCTTCCGGTTGGGGACAGGTCTCTGACTGTCGTTTCGGCCTACGGGCCGGGCGTTAGTGCGGAGTATCCAGAACTTCTTGGCGTCCCTGTCGGGGGTGCTGGATAGTGCCCCTCCCGGGGACTCCATTATTCTGCTGGTGGACTTCAACACCCACGTGGGAAACGACAGTGACACCTGGAGAGGCGTGATCGGGAGGAATGGCCTCCCCGATCTGAATCCGAGTGGTGTTCCGTTATTAGACTTCTGTGCTAGTCCATAATGAACACCATGTTCAAGCATAAAGGTGTCCATCAGTGCACTTGGCACCAGGACACCCTAGGCAGGAGGTCGACTATCGACTTTGTTGTCGTATCATCAGACCTTCGGCCGCATGTTTTGGAGACTCTGGTGAAGAGAGGCGCTGGGCTTTCCACTGATCACCACCTGGTGGTGAGTTGGATCCGCTGAAAGAGGAGAAAGCCGGACAGACTTGGCAGGCCCAAGCGCATAGTAAGGGTCTGCTGGGAACGTCTGGCAGAGCCCTCGGCCAGGGACGTATTCAACTCCCACCTCCGGGAGAGCTTTGACCAGATTCTGGGGGATGTTGGAGACATAGAGTCCGAGTGGACCATGTTCTCCGCATCTATTGTCGGTGCTGCTGCCCGTAGCTGCGGCCGTAACGTCTGCCGTACCTATCGTGGCGGCAATCCCTGAACCCGGTGGTGGACACCGACAGTAAGGGATGCTTTCAAGCTGAAGAAGGAGTCCTATCGGCTGTGGTTGGCTTGTGGGACTCCTGAGGCGGCTGACGGGTACCGTGAGGCCAAGCGTGCCGCGGCCCGGGCTGTGGCAGAGGCAAAAACCCAGGCCTGGGAGGAGTTCGGTGAGGCCATGGAGAAGGACTACCGGTTGGCCTCGAAGCGATTCTGGCAAACCATCCAGCGCCTCAGAAGGGGGAAGCAGTGCTTCGCCAACACTGTTTACAGTGGGGGTGGGGAGCTGCTGACCTCGACTGGGGACATTATCGGGCGCTGGAAGGAGTACTTAGAGGATCTCCTCAATCCTGCCATCACGCATTCCCTGATGGAAACAGAGGCTGGGGACTCGGGGTTGGACTCTTTCATCACCCAGGCTGAAGTCACCGAGGTGGTTAAAAAGCTCCACGGTGGCAGGGCTTCGGGGGTGGATGAGATCCGCGCTGAGCACCTCAAGTCTCTGGATGTTGTGGGGCTGTCATGGTTGACACGCCTCTTCAACATTGCGTGGCGGTCGGGGACAGTGCCTGTGGACTGGCAGACTGGGGTGGTGGTCCCCCTTCATAAGAAGGGTGAGCGGAGGGTGTGTTCCAACTACAGGGGGATCACACTCCTCCGCCTCCCTGGTAAGGCCTACGCCAGGGTATTGGAGAGGAGAGTCCGGCCGATAGTTGAACCTCGGCTTCAGGAGGAGCAGTGTGGTTTTCATCCCAGCCGTGGAACACTGGACCAGCTCTATAACCTCTACAGGGTACTCGAGGGTTCATGGGAGTTTGCCCAACCAGTCCACATGTGTTTTGTGGACCCGGAGAAAGCATTCGACTGTGTCCCTCGTGATGCCCTGTGGGGGGTGCTCCAGGACTATGGAATCGGGGGCCCTTTACTAGGGGCCATCCGGTCTCTGTACAAGCGGAGCAGGAGTTTGGTTCGCATTGCCGGCACTAAGTCGGACCTGTTCCCGGTGCATGTTGGACTCCGGCAGGGCTGCCCTATGTCACCGGTCCTGTTCATAACTTTTATGGACAGGATTTCTAGGCGCAGCCAAGGGCCAGAGGGGGTCTGGTTTGGGGACCAGAGGACTTTGTCTCTTCTTCTTGCAGATGATGTGGTCCTGCTGGCCCCTTCTAGCCAAGACCTACAGCATGCGCTGGGGCGGTTTGCAGCCGAGTGTGAAGTGGCTGGGATGAGGATCAGCTCCTCCAAGTCCGAGGCCATGGTTCTCGACCGGAAAAGGGTGGCTTGTCCTCTTCAGGTTGGAGGGAAGTTCCTGCTTCAAGTGGATGAGTTTAAGTATCTCGGGGTCTTGTTCACGAGTGGGGGAAGAATTGAGTCGGAGATCGACAGACGGATCGGTGCAGCTGCCGCAGTAATGGGGGCGCTGTGCCGGTCCGTTGTGGTGAAGAGAGAGCTAAGCCGAAAGCGAAGCTCTCGATTTACCGGTCGGTCTACGTTCCTACCCTTACCTATGGCCATGAACTTTGGGTCATGACCGAAAAAACGAGATCTTGAATACAAGCGGCTGAAATGAGCTTCCTCCTTAGCGTGGCCGGGCACTCCCTTAGAGATAGGGTGAGGAGCCAGTTGAGGTGGCTCGGGCATCTATACCGGATGCCTCCTGGACGCCTTCCTCTGGTGGTGTTCCAGGCATGTCCCACCAGGAGGAGGCCCAGGGGACGGCCCAGGACAAGCTGAAGGGACTATGTCTCTCGGCTGGCCTGGGAACACCTTGGGCTCCGCCCAGAGGAGCTGGAGGAAGTGTTTGGGGAGAGGGACGTCTGGGCGTCTCTGCTGAGTCTGCTGCCCCCGCGACCCGGTCCCGGATAAGGCGGAAAACAACGAGTAGGAGTAGGGGTACGAGTACGAGTCTTCACCTGAACAATAGTCTGGACTGGAGTCACCACACTGGAGCTTTATACAGGAAGAGTCAGGGCAGACTCTTTTGGAGTGCAGGGGGCGCTCCTGAAGACCCTTTTTTGACTCTGTGATGGAATCAGTCACTTCTATAGTGTAGTATGTTTGAGCAGCAGTTTGTCTCCAGAATACGTGAGAATAAGTGATTAGATAAGTTCATCAGGAAGGTCACTTCTGTCCAATGGATGCCTCCTGGACACAGTCCAGGTGGTGGGAGACAGAAGGACTCTAGCAAAAATAACATCGCTGTTGGACAATATCTCCCACACCATCCGTTAAGCTGTTGCAGAACTGGAGAGCCCATTCAGTGATAGACTGCTGCGTCCTAGGTGCACAGCAGCTGTTAGACTCTATAACCATCGCTGCTCTTAACAAACCCAATGAGTGTTTACATCCCTGCTGTTATTGCACAGTTTTTAAATCTTTTAGTAGATGGTCTGTTGTGGTTTTTTGATGCACAGTATACATGCACATTTTTTGTCATTTTCAAAATCACCCTACTTAGTTACACATTTTATTTAATCTGAGTATGCTATTTTTAATAACTGTACAGTATTTTTCTGATGTTGTAAATGTGTCCCTTACAGTGCAGTCTCTTATTCTTATTTTTATTCTATTTTATTTTACACTTTAATTTAAAACCATCTGTCTGACAGCTGGAGCTTCGTCCTAACTGACTCATCGACAGGACATTGATCTTCAACACAGCACAAAATCTACATGTGAATGGCTAAAAAAGACAACTATAATGTTGCAAAGGCCCATTCAAAGTCCAGACCTCAACCTGAAAATTTATAACATAAATGAATACCTTCAAACCAAAATGAACTAAAGTAGTGTTGTAAAGAAGCCCCCTATAAAGTTCTCACCTCGACACCTTCCTCTGTGTGCCATTGTCAGTGTTTTATCTTTGCAGCGGGCCCTCTGTAGCTCACAGTTTGTCTCATAGGTCCGCCCATCTGATCCACACACCTGCTTCCCAAGTGTCCGTGAACAGATAGTCCCGCAGTGACTGTCTCTCTCTCCAATCAGCCACTGTTTCCACAGAAAAAAGTAACATATTATTACAGCAAAGGTGCAAGTGAAACTAAACTCATATACAGTTAAACACCTACAGCTTTTTGAATGTCAAATTTTTTTATACTCTTTCCAGTTCTCTACAGTTTAAAGTAATTCATTTCAATACAAGATTATGCCTCAACATGTCTGCATTCCTTGAACACTTGTCAGCTGTTGCTTTTCTTTGTTTTGGCCACTACAAAAGGATTTGAGCTGCTCTGTGCTGAGGATCAACCTAAAGGCAAATTTATCTATGGTTTGTTGGAGACAGGTTCAACTTTGATCAACCAGACTGATTGGTAGGAATCTTTACTTTCCCTCTCTTAAGATATTTACTCATGATCTATTGATAGGAGGACAGTGTTCTCTCTGCCAGAACCAAATGTTCTAGCCTTACCAGCAGTCCACAAGATATTTCAGCTCTAAAGGACTTTGTAAGATTGCAAATCTTGTCAGACAGACACAAATGATTATGGGTTGTATGTGTGGAGCAAGCAGCACCTGAATATTTGCTGTAAGCGGCACATCAACATACTTGCAAGAGTTCTTCTTGCAAGGTTTCAAACAACCTCGATGTGTCATATCTTGCAAGCAATGGTGAAACTATCAGAAATACTGTTTCATAATATGCCATTAAAATAACAGGATTTTCCTGTGGGAACATATTGCATTCTAAAACCACTCTCCATGCATTTTGCATGCAGCCAGAGTGCTGGTTGGATCTGACACAGTAGATCTTATAAAGGGTGGGTACTGAGGGAAGAAGGTGATGGTAAATAAGATGTCAAACAGATGAAAGGCAGAAAAAGGGTAACATTCTTATCTTATCAGATAATCTGGAGGTACTTGCAAAACGATCTATTATAGAGTACATGTGAAGTTGCTCTCGCCGTGAGTTGGTCCCCTTCTTCGGTGCCCAAACTCCAAACAAACATAAAACACAGTGTTTTGGAAAACATCTGAAATGTTGCTGGGAGACAGATTTTCTCTGAACATGTAAAAGAGTTATCAGACAGTTTAGATCGTAATGATGCCAAACCACAGATGTCACGAATGAGTTGGCGCACGACAGGATTTTATACACAAATGAATCATCTGAGTTTTCAGACATGCTCTAGTCTTTTCTCTGTATTTGCATTGGTGTTACTATGAAGTCACTATGAAGCCAATATGGTCTGTTCAGCCACTACAGCTGATTTGTGTATGTGTGTGTAGTTCCCCCTATTCTGCCTATTATATCTGCCAGATCATGAGCTTGTTGAAAAACTGAACTTCATTTCCGTGCACAAAACATTTTACCAGAGTTCAGCAGTAGTAAAACTATTAGTTGTTTCTTCAGCAGACCAGTGCAAGTCAGCATTGTAGTGTTAATGTTTTGCATATAGTGATTGGACCTCTATGCTGTACATTCTGAATTTAGAGAAATAGAAGAGAACATATGTTACAGCTTGTTTGTATGTAGGCCAAAAACTCCATCCATGTGGCAAACTCCAATCAAGATGTCTTATAGATTCCATTCATCCATAATGGCCAGATATGTGGGATCTCAACTAAAAGTCCTCATGTCAATAGATTTCCCCACCTGAGCAGCTCCTCCAGAGTTACCACAGACCTCTTGGCTGCTTCTTTGACTAATCTTTGAATCAATAATTCATTGATATTTGCCTGGCCTGTCAGATTAAGTTACACAACATGGATCCTATCAAGGGTGTTTACACAAGGAAAATCCTGTTTTCTGGTCCAGACCAAAAACAGACTTTATTTTGTTTGTGCGGTGTGGTTCGCTTTCAGATTTTACTTTTTGCAAGTGAGCTATAACTTGTAAACAAAGCCATGCACGTGATGATCATAGCTCCAATTAGACAGAGAGTAATAGGGTGGGACAGAGCACAGACCCGGAAATGGCGGAAAACTTTCATGGAAGTGAATACACCTTTAGTAATTGGGTGAGTACAGGGGAACTAAATATAAATGCAAATAAAGATTTTCACATTTTAGTTTTTGTTAAAAATTGTAAAACATGTCTTTTTCATTTCAATAAAAAAAAAACATCATTTCTGTCACAAAAACGTATTAATATACAATAAAAAGTGTGGTTGTAATGTGTCAAAATGTAATAAAGTTTAAGTGGTGTGAGCACTTGACAGACTCTATATAGAGCTGTTGAGATACTTCAGCAGCCAGGTTTTTGCCTTTGTAACTTTGCATAGATTTCGCATTCAGGAAACACACAGCAGGCAAGAAACAACGCAAAGCATCAGCTAACACACATGGCAGCATAGTTAAAGTATTAATTCAATTGTAGACATTATCAAGATGCCTTTAGTGATTGGATTTTATGTCCTTTGTCCTGTTATTGTTAGATATCGGTTTTTGTCTGGTAACATGGATGACACTAATATGTGACACAGGTCCTGGTCCTCCGTTTTGTGACCTGCAGGGAGACCTGGAGACCGTCAAGAAGAACCCATTTATGCTAAGGGAGGGAGTTCAATACAACCTAAAGATCAACGTCACTATTTGTTTTGGTTTGGTAACCCTGTGTTACGATTCAGAATAATGCCAAAATGTGATGATAAAACTGGGCAAACATCAGGAAATAATTTCTTGCTGTGATTTTTTACATTATTTTACATTTGTCAAACTATTTCTGCCAGCATTAAAACTTACGACAACTATGAACACAGGTATTTATATTTCTGCAGAAGCTGATCGGAAACAGACCTACAATTTATAACTGAAAAATCTTCAAGCAGGTGAATTAAAACTGCATGTTTTCATTGTGAATGAACTGATCTCAGAACAGATCATCTTTGTCATATAAAGTTGTCCTTTTGCTTTTGTCTCACCTAAAACAAAGACAAAGATAAAAAAAGATAACCTGAATAAATAAGAAAGCAGTTTTCAAATTATGATTTTACTTATTTAAGGAAAAAAAACTTGGCCCTACGTGAAAATATTACCACCCCTCTTTTCAGCCTTGAAATAACTGTGATTAACTGCATGTTTTAGAAAGCTGAGTTTAATTTTCAGTAGCCAAAGCCATTCATGATTACTGTCAAACCCGTAGAATCAAGAAAACTCAGTAAACACTAAATACAGTAAACCTGTATAACAAGAGGCTAAATGATCTAAAAAGGGAACACATCAATTCTCAATCTAATGAAATTCAAGGACAGATGAGAAACAGTCCTTGCCATCTATCGTTCTGGCAAGGATTACATAAGCCTTTGGGACTCCAGGGACAGTGAGAGCCAATATTCACAAATGGTGAAAACTTGGAACAGTTGGGAGCCTTTCCAGAACCGTACAAACGTTACTCCAAGAGCACATCAATGACTCATCCAGGAGGAGACAGAAGAACCCAGAACAACATTTTAAGCACTGCAGGCCTTACTTACTTCAGTTAAGCTCAGTGTTTATGCTACAACAATAAGACAGAGAGACTGGGCAAAAAACGCATCCGTGGGAGAGTTCGAAGACCAAAATGTTGACTGAAAAAAACACAAAGACCTATCTCACACTTGCCAAAACATATCTTCATGCCGGCAAAAAAACATTTATGAAGGCATGCGCCCTGTTAAATCTGGTGTAACAGCATTTCAGAAAAAAGATCATAGTAACAGTGAAACATGATGGTGGTGTAATGGTCTGAGACGGGTTTGCTACTTCAGGACGATGGACAACCGTGGGGCTGCCATACATCGGCGCCCCCGGGCGCTCTGACCACAATCAGCAGGCAAGGCAGGTGAAGGACACAATGAATGAAAAGGAATGAGCAGGGATTCGAGCTGGCAACACACCAGTTACAGGACGAACCCCTACTACCTGAACCACTGTCGCCCCAGTTCATACCTGAAGGTCGAACGCGCATGGCTTATGAATCAAGACAATGATCCACAGCAAACCAAAACAACAACCTGTAAATGGCTAAAAGAATAAAATAAAATAAGGTTTTGGAGTGGCCTAGTCAAAGTCCAGACATAAATCTAATTGATATGCTTCAACCCTAAACAGGTCATTTATGCATTGAAATCCTCCAGTGTGGTGGAATGAAAACAATTTTACAAAGAACAGTGGGCCCAAATTCCTCCACAGCGAAGTAAACGCTTATTGCCAGTTATGACAAATAATCGATGGCAGCTGTAACTACTAATTATTAGGTTTAGAGGTTTAGGTTTACTTTTTTATAGGGCTACGTTGATTTGGATAGTTTTTTTTTCTTTAAGAAATGAAGTCATCATTTGAAAACTGCCTGTTTTTCAGGTCTGGAAAACGTTTTATAAAAATTCACTTCTTGGCTGTGTCTTTTACAATGTCTTAAAACTGAGATTGTTCCAGCTACTTGTCACATGGAGCAGTTTTGTTTGTTTTTGCAAGGAAAAAATCTTCGTGCAATGACTTTAAAGAGCTGAAAAGTAGATAAGATTCTTTCTAAAATAAAAGGAAGATACAAGAGGTGCAGCATCTGCCAGATAAAATCGAACGATAGGGAAGCATGGTTGCTGGGGGTGTAGATAAAAGGAACAGCTCTTTACAATATCACCATTTCACAATGTTTTCTAAATTGTTGCTATATTGAAATCCTTTTGGTAAATTTTAATTCTTTAAATTAATGATATGCAAAAAATAAATAAAAGTAGAGAAACTTTTCAGACGGGATACGTTTTGCCAGAACAGTACATCCAGAACAAGCCAGAATGTTAAGCAGGATTCCAGACTTGGCATTCAAGCAAGGATGAAAATCTCTTGTCAAACAGCTCAGAGTGAAACTAAAATAGGATCTGTTCGCAATGAATAAGTGCAGACAGGGAGAAACAAAGCAGATTATTTCATTTTTAACTCGTATGTCTTCCTCTTGGCTCTGTCAAAGGACAATAATAATCCAGCTGGAAAAAAAAGAATGGATCTGCAATTTATCATGTTTAAAAGAATTGTTTAAGAGTATGAGAAAGAAAAAATAACATTCCTTCCACAGCAGAAGTGGCTAAAAATATATGGGCTGCTCAGAGCCAGAGTAAAGCAGTTTGTATATATGATTAATCAAACAATACCCAAAGCAAGCCATTCTAAAGAAACAAAAAAATCCAGATTTAGAACCTTGGCATCTGTCCTCCTCCCACAAACTGAGCTGTCCTCCACGCTCCTGACTCACGTAATGGATGCAGCCTCTTTCCTCATCACAACAAAGCACTGGGTAACAGTTTGAGACAGCATTATCTGGTTAGTTGAAATAAACCCCTTTTACCAAGTCTCCCACATTTCTGACTCACACTGTCCCACCCACAGACTTGTTGCCTGTAAAGGTGAAACCAGACACTGAGGCAGATCGGAAAAGCTTTCTCAGTTCACGGAGTTTTTAAACACAAATTTAAAAATAAAATTGGGGAAAGACGAGGAAAAAGTTAGTCCAATGGTGATTAATACATTTTGACTCAATGTGTAGATGGTGACCGTCCTGAGGTTTAATGGGGTGCTGGGGTTGCAGATGCATGTTTTACTTAATACAATGTACAAGTGTGTGTAAAATCAAAATATAAAGTAGGAAATGTATCTCAGGACTTGAGGTTCTTTATTTGCATGTTTAACGCTATTTACCCAGTATGTTGAAGATAAAGTGTAACCAGTAAGTTTAAAGTTCTTGTCAAAAGTTTACATTTTGGGATTTTTGTATTTTATTTGTTTTTTAAGGTGTCCTGTCCGGCAGAGTAGCACTTAGAATTGTTGTCTGGGTGCCAAGAAGAAGTCCAACAGATTTACCTTCACAAGTGGAGCATTGTGGATTTTGCTATATTGCTCCGCTTGATATATATAAAAAACTTTGCTTTGGGATTATTACGGAGACAGAAACGAAAGGGAAAAGAAGAAGGAAAAGGGAGAGAGGTGGGGCAAAAAGGAAGGACATAAAAGAAGGGCAAAGGAAGCACAACAAAACCCTAGAAGATTGCTAGAAAGAGACTAATTAAAGAGTACTAACTAATACAGGATGTATTTAGTGGTAACTGCAGCTCAATTAGGGATGGGTACCTTTCACATTAGACTGGACTGTTTGCTGTGGATATCATTAAGTTTTTCTGCCTTTCCTTTGCTAAGTGACAAGATGTATCATCATCCTGAAAAATGACTGTCATCAAACCAGCTTTGGATAAATGGAATTAGAAAAGTGTCCAAAATGTCAGTATCCAACTCACCAACACTGAAGGATTTGGATTTCATGTAAATTTCCAGACTGATATTTATTTGTATAAGACCTGAATCTGAAATCTGCGTCAGAACTATGTTGTATTGAGTCTAGGGATGGGTAGGTTTCACATCTGAACCGATATGGTACCAATGCCCGGTACCCGGGAATCGATATCAGTACTCAACAGTACCAGTTTTCGGTACTTTTGAGTGTGTTTATGTGGTAATAAATTTTAATTCAGCATGTCAGCATTTTTCAATTGAAGATATTTATTTCTCAATATATAAACTTTAATGAATATATCAAAACAACATCCAGTTGTTTGTATTGTAACATCTCAATTGTTTCAAACATTTCTTCTCCCATGTTTCTGGCTGCAGACGACAAGTCGCTAACGGATGCAGGCGTGCTAACGGTGCCGCAGTTGTAGTCGTAGATCTGAAGCTGATGAAAATTGTGCACTCTTCAGCCTTGAGAAAAATCTTGTGCTAACCAGGAGTATTCCTGCCGCTGGTCTTGTAATTCCTGTCACAATTATTGCAGCGAGCATAATCTAAATCATATTTTGAAAAGTGGAGCCATACTTTCGAGCGCTTTCTATCAGCCATGCGTTGTTGACAATACCAGCAGCTACTGACGTCATTACGCTCTTGTGCGTGTAATGCTGGTTTTTGTCATTAATTTCAAATTTTGAAAATGTGAATGTATTGTTTATTGACCTACAAGGTATAAGTCCTAGGTTATCTGGTCTATTTTTCTGACTCAGATTCTGCATTGCATCGCAGGTGACACTAAGATTTAACTATGAAAAACTGTTTCATCACATTTCCCGCTAAATGACCATTTGACATCATTTTCCCTTTTACAATAAAAGAGAAAACGGCTCATATTTAAACACTGTCAGAGTAAAGTTCACTTGCACTGCAAGAGACTGAAACCTATCCTTTAACAACATTAAGAAAACCTTTAATGCCTGTGCAATCATAAAGAGACGGCACGAGTTACATTTTTGTGCGATAAGAAAAATATAAAGGTTTGCCATAGAGAATGTAGACAAAAAGCAGACCTGGAATGATGTTCATGACCAATGTTTGGCAAATACCAAGTACAATGTTCAAGAAAAAGAACCCCATACTACCTGTTATTCATACAACTGTAAGTGTCATGATATGGGGATCCTTAAGGAAAATTAATGTGGAGGAAGAACAGAAAATTACAGAAACATACCAGTAAAACCAAGGACTGGCTTAAGAAATGAATGAGTTAAGAAAAGGAAAGTCATGAGCAAACTCAAAGATCAGATCTGATTCTCATTAAAATGCAGTGGGGGTAACTTAAAACAGGTGGTACACAGGCACGTAACCCCTCAAACACCTCAAGCTAAAAGTGAGGAGTGCAGGCAAACTTTCCTGAGACCGATATCTGTGACTGGTAGATGGTTACAAGAAGCATCAGGCTGAGGTTATTTTAACCAAAGGGGGTGAGACTGCAATTAAATTGCAGGATGTCCTAACTTTTTCCTCAGATAGAATAAACATTTTGGTGAATATCTTTTGTTTATACATAAAGGTTAATATTTGGTATTTACCCGAAATTTAATCACTCTCTTTTACAGAAAGAAAGAAAAAAGATTAGAAGCCAAGACATAAACATTTCTTTTGAAAGAACCAAATATTTAATGGAGTGGCCAATTTCTTTCCCATGACTGTACTTACCTTGCTAACTCTTTCCTGCAGGATCACCAAATTCTCTCCAGAAGGTTCTGATGTGGTAAACCCCACCTGTCTAGCAAATTAGGAGCTTACAGCTGTTATTTAGTGTTAAAGCCTTGGCCTTTCCTTTTTGCCAGCAATCAGGGGCTTTAGTATAAATCTGGGTGAAATAACCTGGTATTATCTTCTGACAGAACAAAACAGCCTCTCCAGTTCTGCCAACAATAGCTGAGGTTCAGACCCACCCTCTGTCCCATAATCAAAACCAAGCATTTTTAGATTAAACACAGTAAAATGTAACAGGAGCTGTTATTGGATCTGCTTTGGAACAACCAGGAAAACCTCAGTTACCTAAACATGTAACGGTGAACTTGTTAAGCTCTTGATCATTAAACTCAGTTTGACATCACGGTGAGCCAAACAAGACATAAGAGACGTCAAAACAATAAGGGTATTAAATCCATCTCTGTCATTACTTTTTAACAACACAGAAGAAGAAACCCAGAATAATGGGATGAGAGACAGCTTTAACATTTCCCGACACTGTCATGATTTGATAGTCACCTTTTCCTGACGTCAAGACAGTGTGGTACTGATGTCTCGGCCGGGAAACAATGAGCAATGAGATTCTCACATTTAACAAGCCAAATTCCCCCAGCATGCACAGTATCCCACACATCTAAGCCAGAAAAACACAGACCCCTGAGCTCTCTCTGCAACACTCATAAAATAAGTGAAACGCAACCCCTGTTGTGCAACCATTATAGCTTCAGAAAAAAGGATTTTTTTGCCATCACTGGCGGGGAATCTGTTCCAGCCTGAGTTTTGGCACTTTAGCTGATATGCGAATATAATTATGAAAATAAGAATTTCTTATATGACCTGCTTGAAGGGCTAATGGTAAGCAAAGCTAGCTAATTTTAACCCAGGCAGTAAGCAAATCTGAAAATTTCATCTTCAGCAGTAAATCTAAACCTAACACCTTCCAACTGGCTTTGTTAGTTAAGAGTTTATTTCACTTTTGGAGAGATTTGGAGCAATAAAACAATCATACGACACATAATAAACCATTGAACCCTATTTCAGACTTATCAAACCTATCAGGTGGTGCCTAAATACAAGGCTTTTATTTAACATGTCTGCTGGTGTGTATCCCAGATACATTCTGGGATACACACCAGTAGAATGATAACGACTACAGACAAACATTAGACCACATGTTTATGAATACAGATAGTTATGCATTAAACAAGTTTAGTAGGCCTTGAATCTTTTTCAGACTTTCTGCCCCCTGAGAAGAACCTAGCAGTGAAGTTGGCAGCAAAAATTTTTGTTTGTGACCTCCAGAAACTATTAATATCTTTAGAATAAAAGTGCCACAAACAAACATTTTTGCTGCACAAACATAGCACAAACGTCTGACACCAATTCTGTTTGATTTGGAGAAGGTGTAGGGGCCAACTTCTCTCAGGTCTGAGGCAGAGGCTTTCTAGAACCACCTTCCAATGCAATTTCGGCTGATTGACATTAGGGGTATTTAGGGGTAACATGTTTTTAAGTCTTGCCACAGATTCTCAATTAGATTTAGGTCTGGACTTTGACTGGGACAGTCTAACACATGGATAGTATAACTGGCTGTATGTAGGTCATTGTCCTTCTGAAAGGTGAACCTTTGGCCCAGTCTCATGTCTTTTACAGCCACAACAGGTTTTCTAATCTCTATCCAGCTTCCCCTCAACTCTGAATACCTTCTCCTTGCCTGCTGAAGAAAAACTTCCCAACAGCATGATGCTTGCCCTACCACTATTTACCATGGGGAGGACTTGCTTCTTTCTACTCAGAATCTCCAACCTCAGCTGTGAACCTCTGCAGCTCCTCCAGAGTTAACACGAGCATCATGGTTATGGCTCAGATCAACGTTCTCCTTGTTCAGCCTGTAAGTTAAGGTGAACTACCATATGTTGGTAGGTCTGATGATGGCATACCTGTGGCCAGTCCTCCTAGTAATGAAGATATTGGGATAGAGGTTGGTGTTACATGTGTAAATTCCTCCCTGTGCTGTGACTACTATGCAAAAATATAGCACATACTTTACATATTAGAACTCTGAAAGGCCCTTCTAAGCTACACTGACATGGGACATAAATATCTCTTCACGATTTTAGATTTAATCCTATCTCGGTTCTATTCTGAATATTTAGAGCAAACTAATGGTCTTATGTCACAAGTCTAATTTATAAGTGAAATATTAAACAGCTTTCACCTTTGATTAAAAATGTATTATAATGGAATTCCCAGCCTCTGATCAGAATTCATAAACAACACTGGGAATAGGAAAAGCAAAACTAATTTGGAGTTTTTAAACATGAGGCTCACAAATTTTCAGTTTTCCAACCATTTACAAAATTGGTTCTTTTCTCTGGCCAAGCAAAGAGATGATGCGTCTGCAGAACTGGTTTTTCAGCAATGGCTATTGTCCTTTTGACTGTGGAATCAATAAGAACTGGTGCTAAAGCTTCTGTCACAGTTTCTTATTTTCCATCTAAAATCTAAAAAGTGTTATTTTAGGTCTAAATGCAAGGAAATTAGGCTATATTCCTTTTGCTGTGAAGTCCTTTTCTATTTATATATATATATATATGTATATATATTTTCTTTTTTAAATTTAAGGATTAACTGACCATCTTTGGATGGAGTTTCAATGCTCTTACATAGTTTATGAATGCCCACAAGTGGTCAATAATTATTAGTTAAATAAATCCCAAAGTGGATCAAACTGCACTGCAGTTGGAGCCACCTCAAAAACTCTGCATGCTATAGTCAGTAAATCTTCCACAGTGCAGACAGAGCATCTGCAAAGAGCAGTCTGAGACTAGGTAATTTCTTTATTGGAGCATCGCCGCAGTATCTGATAAATAATAATGCATATGCACAATATTTATGGCTTCTCAGAATTGCAACGATAAATGTGATGCAGAATCTTTTGGCATGTGTGTAAAAAAAAAAAACAACCTCAGGATTATATTTTTAATGTTTATTTAATACAGACAGATACAGTAAACATAGATCATTACCTCAAAACAATCTGATGTCCGCATCACATTAATGCATCAGTTGTTCAATACAGAACAATTCCAGTTTCTCCAACCTGATCTTCATCGAGCATCAACTTTAAATTGCACTTCATTTTTACCTTGAGAATGGGACGTCAAATTCTTTAGCAATTATTTTCTGCTCAAAAATGCTAATCCTGCTTAGAAGTTATGTATTTCAATTAATCTTAGAAAGAAAAGTAATACTGCTTACTGCTTACTTAATACTCTGACTAGGTAATCTGTTTTATTATTGTCCTCCATTGGAGATTGGATCTCCTGTTTGTCATTAAATCCATCATCAGCCCATAAATGGAAATTGCTGTAATGTTCAACTAACGTTTACATGCAAAAACTTCTCATATTACAAACAGTTTACAAATTTTGATCTCCCAAAACTCAAAAAACAGAGAAATGGTCAAACAGTGGAGTGAATCCAAAAGAACAACCACTGCTAATGCACTCCACCAGTCAGGGCTTTGCGGTAGAGTGGCCAAATGTACATGGCAGCCAGCTTAACTTTGTAGAAACTCCCTTTAGAGATTATCTGAGCAGAAGAAACAAAAGTCTGTGGTCTAATGAATAGAAAATTTAACTTTCTGGCCATAAATGCAAAAGAAGGAAAACAGGCTGTATTAATCACCTGTCTAACCCATCCCTATGAAGCACGGTGGCATCGGCATCATGCTGTGGGGATGTTTTCCTGTGGCAGGAAGTCTCCACATAGAGGGAAAAATGACAGGTAAACATAGAGAGATTCTGCAAGAAAACCAGCTCCAGAGTTCTCTGGAAATCAGACTGAGGTAAAGATTAATTTCAAGAATTGAAACTCATGCTGCCTGTTTTTCATTTCCAAGATATTGTTGCTGTTGTCTACCAAAGACTTGAGGTATGGAGGCCTTGACACAGAAAACCAAGATTGTATTAACTCCCTTTATGCTCTATATGATGCTTTCTGAAGCAGAACGAAACAGACTGAAGCTGTAACACTCAACAATGCAGTGAAAAGTTCTTTGTCACACTGTTTATTCTAAAATTTGCTGATCTCACCCTGACTTGACTATTGCTGAGGAAAAAGGGTTTCTATTCTCGGACAGATTACAAACTGACCCTATTCAGTGTGCATCTCATTGTGCAAGTTGGAACTATGTACCATATCCCTGCTATTGTGTGATGAGCTTATTATCCTCATAAGACAGCAACAATAAACAGTGCAACAACACATGCACGCTGGTAAATGTCTGTTAAATGCTTCCTTTTGTCAATAATCTCCAACTGTTTATGGGATTCTTTAAATCACAAGCAAGTGGCTTAGTTAAACAGACCACAGAAAGCATATGAAAGTGAGCCCACCACTGAGGAACAACAAACCAATGAAAAGGGTCCTCTATAGTCAGGGTTAATGTTAAATGTTAAAGGACAGAGTGTTGCTATTTGTTCTTTAATTTGCACAGTTTTCAGAAAATCTATACAGTGAGTACCTGCCTGAATACTGCCTAATTGTTAAACATAAAGTGTAAATACATGCAGCTTTTGGTAGTTTTTGTCTTTACATTTACAAGTGATTTAAAACTCTTTTTACCTTTTAAAATAAAAACCTGTAGCTCATGTATTGGAATTTGATACATTAGCAATAGCTTTGCTGCAAATGCAAGATAAAACATGAGATATATATGCAAACAACAATTAAAATATAAATGTACACAAAAGACTACAATCAGGCACTAAATGATATTCTACCAAAGGGAAAAAATGCTTTAAGTGCAACTTTTAGTGCCAGCTTTTAGTTAAAATACTCAAACATCTAAAGATATTTTTGGACAAGAGGATGGCAATAACAAAAGCTGTAGAACAAGACAATAAGTTCAGGACAAGTTAAAAAAAACTGATAATATAAATGTTGGCATGCCTGACTATTGCCAAACCAGTTTTTTAGATGTATTTTGAACTAGTTCTCTGATGTTCATTTGAAGGGAGCTCCACTCATGTAGCTGTAACTGAAACTGAACGCTGACTGAAAGTACTCTTTCTGAGAGGTACAATGCAGTCCCTTCTTGCTGCACCTCTTGTTGGTCTATATGAATTGGTTCTAATACTGAATTTACAAATTGCCTAGGTGGAGGAGATGAAAGACTATGAATAATTATGCTTTTATTATATTGTACACTGGTGAAACCATAATAGTGTCTTGTCCAATATTACATGTTTTTTTTATATAGAACTAGCATGGTTTTAGTATGCTTTTATTGGCCTACTACCAAGTTGTTAAGCAGTAGCTGATATGTGACATGACCACAGTGTCCATGTAGGCTACTTTAAAAAAATGTAAATGTTGAATTTGACTCGACCAAAGACCCTTTCCACCTGTGATTTAAAAGTTAATTTAGAATATGTCAAGATCCCAATGTATTTATATTCGTTACAACCTGCATTCTTTATCTTGACACAGGTTCTGCAATGGGTCTGTTTGATTTCTATGGGGGGTCTTTCATTATTGGTTTGTCGCTGTCAATTTTCCCAGTTGGTTCGAAATTACTTCAGAATTCCCTTTTCAATCTTTTCTTTCAACCTTGAAGGAGGCACCTGACACGGTTGTCCACTCTGCCCCTCACTGGTCGCTATATTAATTGAACCACTAGCAGCTGCTAATAATAGAATCCAGAACATTTGCTTATATGCGGATAATGTGTCACTCTTTCTGGAAAATGCAAACACCAAGAGAGAAATAGAAGAGAGAGACAATAACCCCAAAAAATAAGTTCTCAACAACTTTACTCTATCAACTGGAAAAATCAAAGGTCTCCTCCATTATTCATCTCTCTCCAACGTTTCCTTTACAGATTGGAAGCATCAGGTACCCGGGCATCAGTATTTCTAAGAGGCTGAACGAACTGACACAATTAAATTATATGCCATTACTCAAAGACGACCTCATGCGGTGGAGAACTCTGCCCTTCTCACTCATGGGAGCATCTGCAATTAAAATGATGGTCTTTTCTAAAAAAAGCTATTGATTCAAGAGCTTAGATTTGATCATATCACACATAAGTTTACTTTACTAAAGGCTACAGGTTAAGGAGGATTGGAACTTCCAAACTTTTAGAAATATTACCTGGCACATAGATCACAATATATCTTAAATTGGATTTGGAAAAATCCATCAGACATTCTATGGATAGAAACTGAACAAACGCTACGTAAGGAAATTTGTATCTCAGATATTACATTTATCAGGCCTTTAATTAAGCAGCACAGCGGTCAACAGCAGTACATCTCTGACAGCCTGGTGGGAATATCTCAAAATGAATAGGTCTTCAATTCTCCCAGGCAGATGAACACCCATTTGGAACAACCCAGACATCCTTCAAAATAAAAGGGCTCTGAACATTTCAACATTGGACAGTAAAGGAAAAAACATTTAGATGACATATCTGATGGAAAAGATTTGAAACCCCTTGATGTATAAAAAGATTCATATGTCATTGATAAAATAGACTATTTCAATGTCAGCAACTAAAGTCTTTCATCCATAAAGTCAATTTTTGATTATTTCTTATATTCACAACCTCTATCCTTATGAATTAATTTTGGAACATTTCCAAATATTCCAAAATTATTATATATAATATATTATATCAGGTCGTTTTAATTATATTAAAACGACCTGATGGTGATGATGATGTCCTATCTTTACCTGGTTTGGGGATTACTCAAATAATAGTTTGTTTTCAGGACAGTGTCGTCTCTCCAACATTTAACACAAATTTAAACATATCCTAACCTCTTAAGTATTGAAACAAAAATATTTTTGAAAGTTTTAAACCTGTCTGCACCTGGTATTTTTCCAGTTTCTTGTCTTGATTTGACCTTTATTTCCTCTTCTGTGATTTCCTTGGTTAATATTTTATTTTGCTCTGTTCCAACAGGGCATTGAACAACAAAAACACTGACTGTGGTCCCAATAACTACACATAAACAATGAGATTAAACGATTGCACTTAAAATATGAACAGATAACCTGATGTGACCTGAACCCACTGTCTCACAGCTTCTTCCTGGTCTGCATGGAGCTGAATTGCGCACTCGCTTGTGCTTAGTCACATGTCTTGAGTGGGATTGCTGCAGGGACTATATGTCATGAGGTTTCGGACTTTTGCCTCGGAGAGATGACTTCTCGTTGCTGTTTAGATGTTGTTCTGGGGGCTAAATCAGCGTTCTGCCGCCACACTAGAGGCTTGAATTACAAGTGGCATTTCAGGCAAAGTTTCGAAATCAGGGAACATTTCCATCCAATTTCATCCAACTGAAGTGATCAGAAATCAGCAAGACTCTCTGAACGAGGGGTTTCCTGGTCTGGCAAGCACTTGCTTCAGCTGGAGGAGACGACTAAGAAATATGCTAACTCGCCACCAAGTGGTCAGGGTGTGAATTATATTCTCAAAAAAACTGATGGCCTTCAGATTTTTGCGTCACCATTTAAAAAAAAGGGTCAAAAATAGAAGTACTTTTACATCAATGTGGCCTGCAAAAACTGCCCTGGCACATTTAGGCAACCAGCATCTCTATATAATATGCCTAAAATGCCAAGACAGGACACGTGGGGGGACACGTCAAATCAGCTTTGACTTTTCTAATATTTTTAACCACATTATTACATAGTGTTGTAAACAAATGTTAAGCACTTCCTGGTCTTATGTAAGATAAAGAATCATGACTTGAATTGCTGCACTATTAGACCAAGCTGAAAACAGATCACTATTGGATACTAATTCAAGGAGGAAGACAGGATTAATGAACAGAATAACATCCTTATTATTCTTTGAAGGGGTGAAAAGGAATATAAATCAAAGGTTGATCAAAGGTTCTTCCTTTTCGGATATGACTCTAAATCTGATTAACAGCATTTTCTGTCACTAATGCTACATCCTGGCTGCTGAACAGTCAGCTGTGTCTGCCAGTCTGGGAGAAGTGCGGAGGTGGAAGTGTGTGAGTCCATCACCCATTACAATAGGATTATAAGTCTCTGCTGCTTGCTTCAGACCACACACTCACTCAAACCAAAGCAAACCTAAATATGAGCCAGAAACAGAGGCTAATCTGCAGAAGGAGGTGATAAGGAGGCGGAAATGTTGCAGCCGTTTTGATCATTTGAAGGATAAAAGAAACCCGTAACTCATTCAACATGCTGTTCTACAGTAAAGCAAGATCATGTGCGTTTCCTTAACTTCAAATTTACATAGAGAGCAAAATATGTAAATACAGGCAAAACCAAAACTATCAGCAGGATCTACAGAGAAAAGACAGGTTGAGTGAAATAGTGATTATCCCTGACAGGAACTCCAGGCCCAACTCGGTAGGGTGGCTGCTTTCCATTAACCCGATTAGAAAGTCCCCAAATTGAACATGAAATGAATTTTCCTAATCATGCAGTTATCTTAGGAAATCAACATACGGTATGCTAGCGATACAATTGGGCACTGGTCACCCTTCAAGGCATTTGCTAGAGTCCATTAAAATAAAAGTGGAGAACAAAGTTTTTTGGTTAGTTAGCTCAGGTATTTAGATGTTTGTAAGCATTTCACAAGCCTCAGTAATAATATGTAGCTTTGGGGTTGCCATTTTATTTCTTAGAGCTATTCATTCATTCATTAATCTGACATAGTGGGTCACGTGGGGAGCTGGTGCCTATCTTCCGCAGTCTACGGGCAAAAGGCAGGGTACACCCTGGACAGGTCGCCAGTCCATCGCAGGGCAATACAGAGACATACAGGACAAACAACCACACACACACCCATTTACACCTAAGGGCAATTTAGAGAGACCAATTAACCTAACAGTCATGTTTTTGGACTGTGGGAGGAACCTGGAGTACCCAGAGAGAAACCACGCATGCACGGGGAGAACATGCAAACTCCATGCAGAAAGACCCCTGGCCAGGAGTTGAACTTAGGACCTTCTTGCTACAAGGCAACAGTGCTACCAACAGCGCCACTGTGCAGCCTCTTTGATCTTAGAACCTAATTTAATTTCATTAAAGACATTACATTTTCTAAAAGAAAAACAGAAACTGTTCTAACATCAAAAGCATTTTTTTTCTTCCTTCTGCATTAACTTTTTCTCTCCCTGTTGGATTAGGACGATTCTAAAGTGCAGCTTTTGGTTAAATCAAGCTGCACAACATGAAGAATCACTTAAATGTGGATCTGATATTAAGTTTGAATTCTTACATCTGGCAGATTTTGATTTAAAATTATTTTCATATACATGTATAAAACATACATATGAAAACATAATAAAAAAACATATTAAATATGTAGAAGGAAATTGGTATGTAAAAGTATGCAATTAAAACATGAAAAATTACATGTGACGAATTCTTTACCACTCACAATAATTATTGGAAAATCTTTATTGGCATTACAGCAATCAAAGCCTTCAAATAATTGCTAAGCAGCTTTTTGCTTGTTTGCACTGGTATTTTGAGGATTTAACTTTGGTGATCAGCTCTAAATATTTGAGATTGGAAGGCTTCATTGTCATCACCCTAATCTTTAGCTCCCTTCCCAGATTCTCTATCAGATTTAGCTTAGGATTCTGGCTGGGCCACTCCAAAATATTAATATTACTTAAAGTCAGAAATGTGATGGTAAAATTATTTCAACCTAAATCTGCTAGAGGTATGAATAATATAATATAGAGTTTATGTGAGTGTCTGCATTCCCTGTTGAATATCCCCAGAGACAGATTGTTAGAGTTAGTAATGCTAACCAGGCTAATGTGGCTAGCTGCTAATGTAAGATGTTAAAGACATCTTACATTGACAAAATGTCAGCTCTGTAATCATTTTGTCTTTGTTTTCATGTAGTAAACCCCTGTTTATGAACCAATGCTTTTTTTTGCAGCAATAGTGGCATTTACTTTTGTTATTTTTCCAAAGTAGGCAGACAGGAAGTGGAGTGAAGAGAGGGTGGAGATACAGCAGATACATGCTGTACAGCATTACAGCAAAGGTCTCCAGGGTAGGGACTCGAACCCGGGACGGTTGGGTCAAGGACTGAGACCTCTGTGTATGGGTTGCACGCTCTGCCGTAATGCCACGCTCGATGTGCTGAGCCAATTCTCTCTTATGCACACAGTGGGACTTTGATATAATAAATGAATAGAATATTTTGAAAGCTTCTAATTGCATTTCACCAAAAACAAATAAGAATCAACTAAATTTGAAATCAGCAGATCAAAGCTTTACGAAAACCAGAAATCAAAAAGCGCCACAATTCTCCACTTTTTTTTTAAATTCTGACTTTTTAAATACGTAAGTTCTTTAAGCTCTCATTCCTGAAAACCTTTACTTTTACTTGAGTACCACTAACACATTCCCCACACATTGCAGAAATAGTTGAAATGCCAGTTGCATTTCTTTTGCTGTTATCTGTGCTGTTTGTTTCTATTTGGTCTAGATGACAAAATCTTCTTCATCGTTGAGTCATAAAACAAAGTTTACTTTTCTGGACTATGCAGATTGTTAACAAAGTTTAGAATATCTGATGACACATGACTGACAAATTTAAGAAATTACAGTTTTGGACAAGAAGGCCACCAGAAAGGCAACAATTGCACTGCATGAAATAAAAGCCTCAGTGCCTGTTTTTATTTCCACTCTCTTTCTGTTTTTTTATATAATTTTTTAGTAAGTCATGTGTTTTCTTTTTTTTATTTTATGAATATTATCCTGTAGCTTTCTTAAATAAAATCCTAAACAGATTTTAAGATTACGATCAAGCATCATGTAAGCAAATATTACAATAAAAGCTAAAAGGTTGCAACAGCTCCATTTCTGACTTGCAAGTGACAAATCTTTTAACATTTACATTTTTTTTCCTAAATATATTCTAAATCTAGAAATGCAAACTGACATCTGCAGCAAACTGTCTGAGATGAAAATAAACATGTTTCTTATAAGAAGACACAGCTGTAAGATGGCATTAATGCCCATTTTACATTCAGATTCACCTCTACTTACACACACCTTTTCACTTTCAATAAAAACATGACTTGTGTACTGTGAGCTTATTTGGTTACCGGCTGACCATACACATGCACATTTCATCCATTAGCACACAGATGCAGACAACTCACACCTGCACCAAGGCTGTGATCTACATCACGGCAATAAAAAAGGCTTTCCTGCTGAACTGCGGTCCTACTCTCCCATCTTGAAGGTATGCATTCCTGGCTGCCCTGCAACCAGACCTTGCAATTTATCTCTGTTTCTCAGTGAGTTTATGAGTCCTCACTAATGCCTTCACCAAAGTATGCATGCTGACTGTTCGTTGCATCTTTTAGCAAGCATTAACAGGTTGATGTGTTCCTGACATTCTCGTCTTAATTCCTCAATACATCCCCTTAGGGAAACTGAATTCATGATAAAAATATTTGTGAATGTGATGCCTGTCCACCATATGTTTCGTGAGTCTGGTAATCCTTACAGTTACAAAGAAAAAATGTGTACTATCTTCATGCCCTCCAAACCTCAAAGGTTATAACTTTATGGTTGTTTTATTTGTTCCTTTCATTGGAAATGGCTGACTATATGAATGAAATGTGTAAACAACATACTAAAACGTTATCATATATTTGGACCAATAGTCCTTCATCCCCCAAGTGTATGAGAACATTGCAAAAACGATAAAGGACACCCCGAAGTAACAGCAGTGGCAAGCAGTGCCAGTTCTAGCATATTTGAAGATCTGCTGAGCCAGTATTTTATTTCCTTTTATGGGCGACTGATACGGTGTAGGGCTTACCCAAGAATATAACTGTACAATTAAACAGAATTATGGAACTAAACAAATAAAAAATGTGCTCATTGCAAAACGTTGGCGCCACAGTGACCATGATCCGAAGGCTCCCACAGTTCGGCTGGTCACTGCTGTCTTAGCACCAAACAGCTCTCCAGCAACCTAGTTTTTATGATTATTGTCTTGCAGAATAAAATATCACTTGATTTCTTAATACAACATGGTGTGCATTTATGCGCAAAACAATTTTTTGGCATTTTGACTTTTTACATTGCATTGTCAGATTTTCAGTATCACTCTGCTTTAATGTAGCAGTGGGGCTCCTTTACCAACAATGAAAAGTAATTTCTTTCTTTGGAAGAAATTAGAGATGTGATTGACTTAAGCCTAGCTAAACCTATCCCCAAGGTCAGCTTCCATTATGAAGGTCCAAGACTTTAAATAGATACGGTTTCAAAACCACAAAAGTTTTACGTCCAAACTGTTTAAAGTCCTTTTAACAAGATGCAAGAGAAAGTGACGGTAGTGACCTTAGGTGTCTCTGGCTGTGTACAATTCATAGTAACAAGGCACTGAAAATCCCCCACCAGTTCTATGCACTTCTGGTCAGCTGGCTGAAAGAAGACTAATAGACCGGTCACATCAGTTTAGTACATATGCGCTACTACACTAGACCATTTGTTTACAAGGAAACTAAATTGGGAAATAATTTGTGTCCTAGCCATCACTCTAGGTAACAGTGAGGTCCGAGCAGCATATCTGTAAAGAAGTCGAAAGCAGTTTCACTACTCAACCAAGTCTAACTAATTAACCAGCTAGTATCTGGTTATTGTACTTGTGTTCATGTAAAAACATGATGGCCAAAGATACAATACTCTGCACATAAAGGTATTACTAAATTTAGCAGGTTATTCTTCAGTATTTTTCCTCTAATCATGAAAATCAAAAATACTAAAAAACTAAATATTATTGTGACAGCAATGACAAATATGTTAAATGATTTTAGCAGCAGTGGGAATAACTTGTGCTTTTGTGTTTTTAATAAAAGCAGTTTGAATATGTTGCAGATTTTTGTGTAAATACTGTGACACTGTGAAACCATGTTGTCAGACCGGCCTTTGCCTGTTCTACAACTGTACACCACCTTCTCAGCAGTAAGCCGAGAGAGCTTGCACAACAACAAAAAACCTATTTGGGATGCAGTTACTTTTTTGTTTTATATGATATATACTGAAAAGTGTTTGTGCCTCCTCTGAACAGGAAGTAACACTGAGCAGTGAGCCATATCCACTGTCTGCCACAATTACAAAGCCAAAGTTTTACAAATGCCCAAATCGTTGCAACCCCTCTTATAATTTTGTTGCCTTTTTTCAGTTTTTGCATGTTTTTTTATCCTGCAGGGTAAAGAGAAGGAAGAGGTGGTATGCTCAGGAAGATAACAGGCGATGATAAAAGTGCCCACCTTGTGAATGATGGCGTTCAGTAAGCTGATAGTGGGTCTGCCAGGCAGAGGACAACAGGGATGCAGAGTTCATGTGTTAAGGATAAAGTTGATGGAAATCCTACAATTCCTGACTTGAATTTGGACAAACTGACACCAAATGAACCTTGTTACTTGTTTTTTATTGTGTTTTTCTATTCTTGACCATGTTTTTTTTTTGGGATTTATTGCAGTGTGGTTTAAAGAAATGTACCTAAAGCTGGGCATAAAAGATCTCTCTGTCTGAAAAGGACAACTACTTTTGTATATGCTGCAGTTAATCGAAGAAAGGCTGGTCAGGTTATCAATCACATGAGATTTGATACAACCTTCAAGCTGAATTCCAAAACATTTAAGGCCTTACGATCAACCAAAGCATTTTGCACCTGAATTATCCACTACTATGTTAAAACACCTCGTATACTTCAAAAAGAATTAAACACTTCTTGGACTCTCATTATGGTTACAGAGTGAGTGACATAGATGGCCTAAGTATAAATCCATTGTGCCTATTCCCACAGACCTCAGTATATTTTGTATGCAAGGTTTCAAAGACGTTGTGAAATAGTTCCAGTATGTGAGGGGCATTACATATTCACCCCCTGCCGTGAGTCATCTTCCCCCACAACCGCAAATATTACAGCGCATCAGCAAACCGAAACAATACCGGTCCTCTCCAGTTCGCATCACTTATTTCCCTCTTTGCCTTCAGCGGTGTCATGGGTATTTGGAAAGGAACTAAAGAACACAGAGGGGGGAACAAGCAAAGCAGTGTGCGGGAGAAGGGAGAGGGGAATAAACAGGACCAGGAGACACAACAGTGACAAAGATCTGTCTGAGAAAAGAAGGAGGGAACAGGAGCAGGGATGCTGTGGAGTGGAAAAAAAGCAGGGAAATATGTGGTCAGTGTGAAAAGACTACCCTTCAGTTTCTCTGACTGCACTGACATATACGCGTGCAAAGTAAAAAGAGAAAAACACTTTGAGTTCCTCATAATCCACCTGGTTGGAGAAAAATCAGGTCTGGAGTTGCTGTTACTCTTTACTCACTTAGATGAATTACACAATTTTTGGACCAAGATTCAATATTAAGGCCACCTGCAGGACAGAAATTCAGTATAGAGTCCTATTTTCTTCCAAAATAACAACTAAATAAGCATTAAAAAAGTCATTTAAAGCTTGTGAGTCAGACAAGTCCAGCACAGCTGAAGAGAAAAAAAGCTTTAAATGCTGAAACTCCAAATCCTCCAAAGTGCATCTGGATCCTGTAGCGTATTTCTTTACCTGACAAGGCCATCAGCAAAAGCGTTTAATTTGTCTAAACTTCCTAAAATGTTATGACTGAGGGTGGAAAGACCTTGAATTTATTGTCAGCTCCTGATTCTATTGACAGTTTTGGAAAAATCAACAATACAAATGAAATAAAACCACTTGCTCCAAATTGTATAATTGATAATGCAATCATCTATCCCAGTTATACAGTGCAATAAAGCATTTATTCGCAGCCCTGGTAGATGTAGAAAAACTCTTGAAATAAAGCCATCATTTACTGCAGTAACGTAATCTCACACTGGAAAATTAGATCCATGTTACAACCTACCATCACAAATGAAACATAGAGAATTTGCTTTGGTCAGATTGAGGTTGAGCATCTTGGCAACAAACACTCCATGGGTTTGGCTAGAAACAACGGTGGAGGACCTGTAAGGCCGTGGGCTTGATTCTCTTCCAGAGGAAGAGATGCTGAGGATGACGGATTGCTAAAAAGTTAACAACTCAATGCTAATGGCCATTCAGTGTCGCTATATGTTTGGTCAGGAGGCAGGATATCTGTAGAGTCATGGACTTGATGCAGTCGCCTGGGCCTCCTTGGAAGGATAACTCTATACCAATTGGCTTTATAAACAGAATTTCACTGTATAACTGGGATTGTATTGGAATGTATATTAGTGTAACTTAAATTTGTCTCTATGGGGTGACGTGTGGCGAAGCAGTGGAGCGGGCACCCCGTATAGGAAGGCTACTGAATTCCAGACCTTTGCTTTACGTCTTCCCCCTTCTCTCTCTGCCCATATTATGTCTGATGAGGGCCACTAGTGCTACAAAATCTTTTCAAAAATTGCTGTAAAAAGTGCTGCTGGTAGAACTGATGCCTTGCAGCAAGAAGGTCCTGGGTTTGACTCCCGGCCGGGGGTCTTTCTGCACGGAGTTTGCATGTTCTCCCCGTGCATACGTGGGTTCTCTCCAGGCACTCCAGCTTCCTCCCACAGTCCAAAAACATGACTGTTAGGTTAATTGGTCTCTCTAAATTGCCCTTAAGCGTGAATGAGTGTGTGCATGGTTGTATGTCCTGTCTGTGTTGTCCTGCAATGGATTGGCCCTGTCCAGAGTCTACCCCGCCTCCCGCCCATAGACCACTGGAGATAGGCACCAGCTTCCCCACATCCCACTATGGAAGAAGCAGTAGAAAATGACTGACTGGTTGATAATCTTCTAATGTATGTCTAATATATGAATTTTACCTCTTTGTCTTGTAAGGTGCATTGAGGTGACATGCATTGTAAACTAGCACTGTACAAAATGAATTGAATTGAACTGAATTGACAGGGCTCGGGAACTTTGTTAAGTGTGGATGGCATCATAGGGTCTTAACAGTACCAGGAGTTTAAAAATGGAAATGGAGTCTATCGACAAAGTGGAGATGGGACATCACTGAGTCAATGGGACAAATCAGCAGACACAACATTTCTCAAAATTTATAGAAAATCTGTGTTCTGAGCTGAAGAGAGCAGTGGTCAAAGATATATATCTTTCCTTAAGCTTCAACCTTGTGGAATATTATTGGAGAAGACCAAGTACTGTCCTACATGAAATAACTGTATCACAAGACACCAGATTTTTTCTCACCTGGTTAATAAATAAAGGTGGAATTTCACTCATTTTGCCAGCGTGATTTAAGCAACAAAAATAAAAGACTAATGTATAGTAAGGCTTTTTAGACATCATTAGCAAAGGTGGCAATAAATGTCCCCAGCACTAAATGTCACCTAAATATTTTACATGACATGTTCAGATTTAAACCCGCAAGGAGAAAAATCCGGTCATCTAAATGGAAGCAAGATTAAATAAACGGAATTGCGTGTTTTACGCAGTGCTTTTATATGTTAGTGATTCTTTATCTGAACGAGTGCAGAGTGTGCGTCTACAGAAACGCGTGGGTCCACTCACCCGCGATCCAGGCTTCTGTGCTGAGACTTGAGGCAGGTAAAAGAGGAACAGTGGGGCCAAAAAGCAAAAAAAAGTGAAGACAAGAGCGCTTGGCAACAACATGATGGAGAGTCGGTGGCGCACCGAGCAGCGCACAATATGTCCAATCCGGGCAAAATCAAATAGATTATTATTAATTTGAGGTCCCAAAAATGTATGTTCACTCTTCTATTTTCTTCTTGTTTTAAGTTCCTTTCTCTGTTTGTCCAATAACTATTTACATAGTGCCATGCGTAGGACTGGACATCATGACCTGTCGGAGACCATCGTGGTAGTTCTTATCCACTGCGGGAGGATCAGCTGTTCATCGCGGTTTCCACAGGTTGACTCTCGTTGCACTTTCATTTAAAAGCAAAGCTGGGGGCAGCCTCGCTGACTGACACTCCACGGGAACCAATGGCAGTGCCGCCTGGCGGAGAAGCCGCGCCCACCTTAAAAAAAGGGCTGCCAGGATCGGTCTCTGTGACGCGGAGAAAGCCGCTCTGGTTGAGTCAAGAGACGCAGCAGCTGCAGAGACGCTCAGTGTATTATCGTCAGTCTTTGAGAGCAGAGACAATAGCAGAGCAATTGTGAGGTCAAATTTTAGGCTCTCATCCTCATTCAGAGACATATAATGCTCTATAATAGGCAAGTATCCTGCTGCTGTGACATTTAGCCTCTGTACCTGGGTTACAATGGGAAACATCTATTGAGTAAAGTCAATAGCTGTCACAGACACCACAGGGGGTCAGCCTGTGTTGGTAGATCTGGCTGTGTGAGTCCATGATTCTGTGGCCGATTGGTTAAACATTTAATTTATTATTTAATTTAATATTGTTTTTATTTATGTCAAAGGTTTTTTCAACACCCAGTGGGAACTTTTGCCTCCACGTTTTTCCTTTAGAAACAGCTTGGTTGAAATATTTCATATTTGTGTTTTTATTCCAAGCCTTTGAACTTTGGTGTTTAATTAACTTAAAGAAATCATAAAAAAATTCCACATATATTATTTTTTTCGACATAAGGCACTTTTAGTTAATTCATTGTTTTTGTCAAACGAGGGAGTTTATTTAAGATACATCAGTTATAGAAAGACTAATCACCCCTGTTAAAATGGAAGATTTTTATGATGTAAGATGAGACCAATAAAAGTCAGTTCATGGCTATTTCCACCTTTAGTGTGACATGTATCTTTTACAACTTAATAAAAAAACGGACATATTTTGGGGTCTGGGATAAAAGTTAAAACCCAAAATAATGTGGTTGCACAGGTGTACACACCCTGCCATCTCCTAACTAAAGATGTGGCTGTGTTTAGAATTAATCACCAAATTCAAACTAGTGCTAAATAGGAATCCGTACACAACCACTGTCATTTAAATTCTCTCTAGTGAGCTTTCAAAGCATAAGAGAGATCTCAAAAGGTATCAGTCAGTAGAAGAGTACTGAGGAATTTCCAAGGCTTTAACTATGCAATGGAACAAATTGAGAAAATTGATCAAGCAGAAAAAATATGGCACAGTGGTGAGAATACCAATGACAACATGTCCCTCCAAAAGTAATAAATAAATGACATGATAACTGGTCAAGGGAGATGCCATATATAAATGCATAAATATGGTCATTTATGCATTTATATATGGCATTTAAATGCATATATAAATTATACTTTAATAAATTGGTTGAATTCCAATTAAATTCCAATTTCTTTCCCAACTATCTTAGGTATTATTGTAACTATTACCCAGAACATCTTATTGGTGCTCCAATATTAAAATGAAAGAAAAAACATTTTTATTTTTTGTTTTGCAATAAAGCCATGAACTGTTAATGAAAATGAACAGTTAATGTTAATGAAACATTACCCTTAACTTTTCTAATTAATTCTAACGTGGTGGCATGCAAACCATTTTCCTGTCAACCAGAGCTAAGATGTGTTGTTCTTTGGCAACAACTGTCTTATGGGTAAGAAGCTAAGCTTGCTACTATGATAGACATTGGCATGAATGCCATCACTAAACTAGCTAAAGCTACAACCCTAAATCCTTGTCCTCTGTCGCAAAAACTTTTCTACCCACATGTTTCTATGGCTATTCCCAATTTTTACTGAGTTGATATATTTATTCATAAGACAAGCCATATAATGATAGCATGTTCTCTGGGAGACACTGGTTTATTTCAAAGAAACTGTGGGATGTAGGTTTATGCAAACACTGCTTTATGAAGCTTCTTATTGGATGGTTATTTATATAGTTGCCAGTGATTGTTTACATGGTAAATGGAGGTAAGAGGGACTGCACCACCAGTGATCTTCTTGTGTGAAACGTGTAAGGGGACACAAAAAACTTTCCAGCAAGAGCTAATAGAAAGGTAAGGCAGAGTTAAAATCGATAGAATAGTGCTGACTTGATTAACTATAATATTTTAGCAGTTACTGTGGCCAGAAACACAAAACATGTCAAGGTTTGTGAGGCTGGAGCTGGAACAAAATGAAGAAAAGACCCAGAAGCAGTATGGTGAATAAAATGGTTAAATGAAAAAAAGATACAATAAAATGTACAGGGAGGCAAGAGGTGAACAAAACATGGAGCATGGACAGAAAACTGTTCTAAACTGCAAGAAAAAGGAGCACAGAAAACAGTCATGCAAACAGGCAGGCAAACAGTAGAATCCAGCAAGGAACAATGACAAACATAGAGCTGAAATGGTTAAAGAAAAAGGTGCAGTCTATGGACTAATGAGGTGGCTAGGTGAGCAGAATCTACTTGACTGCATATGGCCGTGGCTGAGGGTGGAAGATTAATTAACATAACTGGAGCTGAACAGAATACCAGAAAACCCAGGGAAAATATCTAACACAGGTTTAACAGGAAAATAATCTAAAAGCACAAAGAACACTAGAAGAAGCATAACATACCAGAATAAACAAATAGGAAACATACCTAACAATGAAAAGCATAGGGAAATGAACTAAATGTGACAAAAATGTATTGTTTGTTTGAAAAGTAATAGATGCTGTTTTAAAGCAATCAAACCAGCCAACATTTTTAGTCTCTGGGAGGCTATGATTATGTTAGAATCTTCCAGTATCATAGCGTCAACTTTGGCAAAGTGGTTTGTTGGTATGTAGGGAGCAATATTTTTGAAGTAAAAATACTCACATACACAGCTATTGTACTCATAGTGATTTTAAAGCATAGAAAATGCCAGATCTATTAAATTATATTTTTGCCTCCTATTTTGTCTGTAGCAGTGGAATTTATAAAGCAGGTACATTTTCAGGTCATCCCCCAGTTCTTGAAAGATAAAGGGACTGGTAAGATGATATATCCAATTTAAGATGTAAAAATGGATGTTTCCACGTATTTTTTTTATGAATATTTGATCTACAAAAGACCATGTTTGTTTACATGTTAAAATGCCGTACCAGGCATTTCTGACAGAATTTACACATTGTATCACATACTCTAGGAATAGGGTAAAATAAAGACACCAAGACGGTTAGCTATTGCAAGTAAAATACTCACTGCCACTAACAGAACCTCACTTCAAAAAGTAAAAATACTTTTTGAAGTGACCATCCCTTTAACTGCTTAAGTTACTGCACTCTATGGGAAGTGTTTACATGAAATCTAATCCTTCTATAAACCTAGAAGCTTCTTTTTCTTTTCAATTCAAAATTACAATTTATAAATACAGTGATGTTGCACTCATATTTTCCCAACCAGGGATTTTTTATTGTCCTTCCTGACACGTGAGCTAACTGTGGCCCCAAAGAAGTGAAGCCACACTATAGTCATCCAAACAAACTAAGCAACCCCTGGCTGCCACATTTTCGCCCCCCCTCAATTTTCCCCCCAGGGCTTAAAAAAGTAGGAGAGAGCATGTTTAGGAGAGATGCAGTGCAGGTGTCCAGTTCTAGTTCCACAACCTTTCACTTCACAGAATTCAGGTTTTCAGGAGCTGAAAAGGGCCATCCGGTTACCCCCCTAAAGCCTCCATCCAGTCCTTGTCCCTATAGATATTTTTAATTGTTGGTTTCAACAGCCTTTTGAGTGCCTCACTGGAGAGCTTTGTAATTGGAGTAACTTAATTGCTGGAACTGGCACAATTAGGGTTAACACTGATGATTTCTGCACATGCAGGCCTGTTTAAATAAAGCTGTGTTCTTTAGAAAGGATGGAGAGAATTTATGAGGAGGGTCATCTAACCGGGGGGGGGGGGGGGGTGATCGTCATATGTGAAGGGAGGACAAAAGAGGCAGGAACGAATCTAATACAATTTTTCTTATCAGATCAATGTGTGTGTGTCATTCTCTGGCCTTTGTCTATGCGGAGATTCACCCCTGTAATCTGCGGCAGCTGGTCCAGTGGAGAAATGTTGGGGTGGGTTTGCAGGAGTGTCTCTTGGAATTTTAACGAGATCAGTTTATATCTGCTCTTCCCTCTCCCTTCAACCCTCCACCATGAACAAAAGGAGACCAGGTTTTCTGGCAAGTAAAGCTGCTGTAGGGAAAGCACGGGTCGACACTTTGATTTTGCTGTCATCTGGCTGTACATGAAAGAAAACCCCCGACAACGAAAAAAAAAAAAGAGGGTGGGTGGGGTGAATGGACAAGCTTAAAGGACACGTACTTCCCAATTACTGCAATGGCCCAGCCAGAGACGGCCTGGCCGCTGTCCCCGTTCTCCTCCCGCTCCCCCCCGCTGCCTTACATCAAGTACACACGGCTAAAAATTAGCAGGTGTCTGTAGACACAGAAACAGAGAGGGCAGTGCAGAGGCCACCCAGAGATCTGCAGAGGGGCAGATTTAGCACAGATGTTCGGCCATGATGTCACATGAGCAAAAAGTTCAAACACACAAAGACAGTTCAGCTGTGGTCTGCTGAATGCTGGGGTGAGAAGTGTAAGTACAGAGCTACTAATTAGTAAATTCTAAAATAATCCCATTTGTTTCTAAATAAAAGCTGCATTGTCCTTGTCCATGTGTTTCCCTCTTCATTTATGGAACCCCATTTTGCCAACACAGCCCCACTTAGTCATCTCTTATTATATTTCACAAGGTTAGAGCTTACACAGAGAGTGATCTCTGTCCAATCTCTCTAGATCATCTAGAATGCTCCCTTCTCTTGACCCACAGGTTTATAGGGATTTAGGCCTGGGAAGTCTGAGCTAGCAAAGGATGAAGGTTGACTGTATCACTGTTAAACAGTTTCTGAGTTAATTTGTCCACGTCTTGGATCGTTATCCGGTTAAAAGATCCACTGAAGACTGATTTTTAGTTGTTTTGTGAAGTCGGATTTATAGTTAAACTGTCCTGGTATTTCAGAAAGTTCATGATGTTTTCTAACAAGGTTCACAAATCCTTTAGAGTAGAATCAGAGTTTGGTGAAGAATTGAGCAAAGTCGATGTATCTATGTTTAACATTTTATGTAAAACTCCTAATAGGAGCATTATGCATGATGGATACTTTACATTGACTCTCTTGAGATGAGAACTGTTTGATATATCTTCAAAAGTTAGACTTGTTGCACACAACGAAACACAATTACAAAACTGAATGAATGACAGGCAGAGGGAAGGGGGAGGGTGGCATGCTAAACAAAAAAACTCAGAGGTCGGATAGAAAGCCCCTCACTTTTTAAAGTATCATCTGGATTTCATTTCATAAATTCCATATATTTTTGACATGTACTGGGTGCAATTTTCACTAGCTTCTAAATTGAGAAGCCATGTACGGGCCTCCGTTGGCCAGCAGCTCCAGCCTCTTATTACCCTCTTCGAGCGCAAACTCGCACATAAACACACTCTTTCATGCTGGTGTAGACGTATGCCTGGAAATGGAAATGCTCGGCAAATAAATAACCCATCAAAGTTTATCCCATAAGAGATGTGATGGATTTTGTTTTCTGTACCAAGTGAGTGAAAGGGAAAGTGGCAACAGAGAGCCGCGGGTGTGAAAAGGGCTATTGAGTCTGGACTGGGGGTCTCGCACCTGCGCTGTCTATTCACCCCACTGTTTATACACTGTCATCCACAATTAATACCTCCTGGGGACTGGCCTGCCTGCCCTCTACAGGGCCCCTAGACCCATCCAGGGCCCTTATGGATGCTTAATTGAGCATACCGCTCTCCTGATTGAATTAACAGCTCAGTCTCTGGGACCTTTTCGCCCCCTCAGCAGAGGAGGGGGAGTATTCCACACCCAAAAATGGACCCCTGTTCAGTCCAGCAGACTACAGAATTGAAGAAAAGGGAGAGGTGGGGGCGTTGGTGCCTGGAGAAAGCAAGGGGTCATACGGGGGAGTTGTTGAAACTGTCCAAAAAAACATGGCCCTTTCTGTTAGAAAACCGAGGCTGGAAATGTGAAGCGGGGGCAGAAGGTCTCAGTCTTCACAGGCCCAGAGAGTTCCAGCAGGGCAGCGAGTGTGCCGGAAAGAGAAGAGATAGACTGTAGAAAGGTACAGAACATGAGCAGACAGTGCTGCACACTTCTGCAACATTGTCTTTCTAACAACTTTTATAAGCATCTTATTTTTTTTTTTTTGTAGAACCAAAATTAATTTTAAAGAAACAGCCGAAATTCGGTTCTAATTATGTTTTAGGATTGGTTCTTTTCAACCAATGCGAGCAGAATTGGTTTGCTTTTTAAAAGTAAAAAAAAAAAACAGAGACTGAAATTATTTGCATTTTTATCCATTTAAAATGAAAACCCTTTCACTATTTTATTTATGTTCTACTTCATGCCAACACTAAGTAGTGCATTATTGTTTTAAAAAAATATATAAACTAAATTTTGAAAAGAGAAGCATGTATTTGTATTTAGTCCCCTTTACTCTGATACCCCTAAATAAAATCTACTGCAAAAATTGCCTAATTAGTAATTAGGGTCTTCCTTTGTGCAATTAATATCAGTACAAATCCAGACACTCTCTCACCGTCTCAGAGATTTATTGGAGAACAATGGTGGGCAAATAGACCAAAGAACACAGCAGACAGATCAGGTATAAAGTTGTGGAACAGTTTAAAGTACATTGGGTTATAAAACAATATACCAAACTTTGAAGATCTCATTAAGCCCTGTTCAATTAAGCTGCAAATAATTAGAAGAGTATGGCACAAGTGTAAACCTACAAAGAGGCAGGGCATCATGTGGCATAGTATTTCTAGAGGAGCTGCAGAAAACATCAGCTCAAGTAAGAGAACCTGGTAAAAGAACTACAATGAGCAGTACAATCCACAAACATCCTCTTTATGAAAAATTGGCAATAAGAAAGACATTGTTGGAAGTAAGTTATTGGGAATTCTGCTTGCAGTTGCTACAAAGAACGAAGCAAACGTGGAGGAACGTACTCTAGTGAGACGAGACAAAAATTAGTCTACATAAAAAAAAATTTTGTTGCACAACTAACAATGCAGATCACCCTGAACACACCATAACCACTGGGAAACGGCTTTAATGCAGCAAAAGTTGGTTCTAATGAGTAATGACTCATGGGGGCCTAAGACAAATACAAGCAACATTCAATAATTTCCTTCCACTTGACAATCATACACACTTTGTTCTATTTGATTACATAAAATCCCAGCAAAACACCATAGAGTTTTCCATTATAATGTGACAATGTAGGAAAATGTTCAAGTAGTATGAATACTTTTAAATTCCACTTTTTTTTTTCCCCTCAGCAGACTTTCCGTGTGTTGGAAATACAGTACTGTGCAAACCTTTTGGGCAGGTGTGAAAAAAATCCTGTAAACAAAGAATGCTTCAAAATGGAAGTGTTAATAATTTATTTTCATCAATCAACAAAAGGCAGTAAATGAACAAAAGAGAAATCTCAATCAAATCAATATTTGGTGTGACGTCCCTTTGCCTTCAAAACAGCATCAGTTCTTCTAGGTGAACTTGCACACAGTTTTTGAAGGAACTCAGCTGGTAGGTTGTTCCAAACATCTTGGAGAACTAACTACAGATCTTCTGTGGATGTAGGCTTTCTCACATCCTTCTGTCTCTTCATGTAACCCCAGATACACTCCATTATGCTGAGATTGGGGTCTGTGGGGGCCATACCATCACTTCCACTAAGACTTCGGCTGTATGTTTGGTTCTGCTCACTTAGCATTTTGTAAATTGATAAAAATGAACAGTCATCATTTATATTTCTGAAAGCATTCATACCTAAAACTTTTGCACAGTACTGTATGTGCGAAATGTACAACAGTGTGTGAATGTGATGCAAACTTTCCAGAGAGTCCCTCAATTGTCTCACCAATTTACATAATATTTTCTTCTCTCATGCAACTCCCTTATGGTTGCTAGTTTTGCACAGTGCAGTCTCTTTCTTATTGATGAATGATAAATAATGGGGCAAGTGAGGCCTGCAGTACTTTAGATGCTGTTCTGGTTTATTTTCCAACCTCTTGGATGAGTTGTCAATGCCTCTTCGAGTGATTTTGGTAGGCCGGCCACTCCAAGGAAGGATCGCCTCTGTTCCATGTTTTCTCCATTTGTGGCTCTCACTGGGATTCATTGAAGTTCATAAGCCTTACAAATGGTTTTGCAGCCTTTTCCAGAATGATAGCTGTCAATGACTTCTCATCAGTTCTTAAATTTCTTTAGATCAGGACTTGATGTATGTATCCCTTTTGTGATCTTTTAGCCTACTTCATGTTGTCAGACATGTTCTGTTTGTCTTGGTTCTACAGTTTTCAGGCATGGGTGTGGTTAGTAAAACTGAACAAAAGTAAATATACTTTCACATAGAGCTAGTTTTAGTTTGGGAAGATTCTTTCCTTTAATGAATGAACTCCTACATTGAAGACTGCTTTCTTTATTTGATCAGGATATCCTCTTATATTAAAATTGGTTTATTGATCTGAAATACGTGTGACACAAAAAAGTAAAAACAAAAGCCAAATACTTTCAGATGAACCCACCAGACTATAATATTATTTTACCAACAGTTTAAATAAAAGACACCTGAAAGTTTGCCAGTGATCACATGTAAAGCTGTATAGAAATGAAAAATATACATTAAACAAACCCGGGCTGTGCAGTAGCCCCGTGACTGCACCGAGCAGCTCACCTCTAGATGAACCCCTCAGTCCAGCGTTGGTGGTGGGGAGTGTGCCCCACCAAAAACAAAAACAAAAACATAAAAATGTTGTCGGGCAGTGAACTGTGCACCATGCCGTGCCCCCCCCCCCCCGCACCCAAAGACCCCATGCCCTCTGTTAACAAGCCAGCTACCAAATTCCCTGTTGTCTTACTTGCTACCCGCTGTCCTCTTGATACGGTGTGCAGGCGGGGCCAATTAAACTCGCACTGTTCCCCACAATGGGTCAGGAGTTTAGTGGGTCATTATCACTGTGGTTTTCACTCAGTTATCTAATCATCACTGAATCAAACCAGACAACAGCATCTATAGAAAGTGGCTTTCAGCACATTAATCAAGGTAGTCAGTGATGAAAGGTGAGAGAACACAAGCAGACAGAAATTGTGCTCCTCTGCTTGTACAAGAATTGCTTATGTGCAGCTTTGCAAAAGTCACTTCTTTGTAGAACCACCAATTGCTGCAATACAGCTGTAAGTCCTTTTCTATGTATCTGAGAACCACTCCATTGTAACTCTGGTTGTATGTTTGTGTATATTGTCGTCCTGGGAGGTGAATCTCTGTCCCAGTCTAAAGACTATATTTAGCTCCATCCATCTTCCCACCAACTCTGACCAGGCCTCTATCCCCGCAGCGTGACACTGTCTCCACCATGTGTCACTGTAAGGATTGTGTGTTCAGAGTGATGTGCAGTGCTAGTGTTTCTGTCTCATCTACAATCCTGTATGAGATGTGCCAAACCTGTCCAAAACTGTATCCCTGACCTACCTGCTGTATTTCTTGGTCTTTATGCTGATGTTTGTTTATTAATGCTATTTAACAACTGTTACAGAACAGTTGGATTTATACTGAGATTAAGTTGCACTCATGCAAATTATGAAGGCAAATCCAAGGCAAATGGTTGCATTGGATTTTATTTAGAAGGCTGAATACAAATGCATGCCATACTTTTTTTTATTTCTCTGTAAATATTCCGAAATACATTTTGTTCCATGTCACAATAATGCATTGTTTTGTAATCGGTCTTTCCATATAAATCAAACGAAGTACATTGAACTTTGTGGTTGTTATACACAAAATGCCAAGACGGTAATTTTACTGAATAGAGCAAGTGCAGATCAAAACTTTATTTAAAACTCTTTTTATTTTTTTGTGCAATGGCTCAGTTTGCCAAAGAGACATTATAAGAAAACGCATCTTTAAGGACGGTGCTGCTGAAACCTTTAACCAGATTTACTCTTCTACCTCCACTTTGCCCTGTAACACTGTAGATGAACTGGTAGATAACTTTCATTTTAAAAACTCGGACATCATTGATTAAATTGCTCCAATTAAAGTGAAAGTCATTTCTGGGAAAAAAATGTCTCCCCGTGGAGAAGTGCTCCCCCCAGTCAAAAAAGTGGAAAAAGGAGTGTCGAAAAGCTGAACGCAGGGGGGAAAGAACTGGACTCCAGGTTCACTATATTTTCTATAAGAGAGATTTTATCCCAAAATCCTACAACTGTAAAAATGCAAAAGGGAAAACTTTCTTTTCTGAGATCATCACCAAAAAAATTTACAAATGGGTCATGTCCTTATTTTGCCACGGTCGACAGGTTAACAAACCCTCCTGTAACTGTAGCATCTGAACTCCACTCTACCAGGGCCTGCAATGAATTTGCTAACTTCTTCACTGAAAAAACCAAAAGGATCGAGGGGGAGTCAGCACATCCACATCAACCCCAGTACCAAAGTTTTTCTCCAACCCCAAAATGATTTTGGAAAAAATTTCCAATTTCACCAAATAAACGAAAAAAACTTAGAAGAAATCATACACCAACTAAGCTCTTCTTCCTGCTGTCTCCGATGGTTTTTACCCACAGCTTTCCTTAAGAAAGCTTTGCCTGTCATAACATCTGATTTACCACAAAAAATAAACCCTGTCCCTTTTGCCAGGTGTTTTTTTCCCCCCACAGGCCCTGAAAACAGCAATTATCAAAAACCTCTATTGAAAAAGAGCAACTTGGACAAGCTGCCCATACAGAACTACAGGCCTATATAAAAAAAAACCTCCCCTTCATCAGCAAAAATTTATTGAAAAAAGCTGTGTTTCAAACAGTTAAACAATTTCCTAACAATGACCAACCGCTTCAAGCCCTTCCAGTCAGGCTTCCGTGCTCAACCACAGTACCAAGGACTGGTTTTGAAAGGTGCCTCAATGACATCCGTATAAATGCGGGACTGTGGAAGAACCACAGTGCTGGTATTATTGGACCTTAGTGCAGCATTCGACACTGTTTGGATCACTCCATTTTTATTGGGAGCGCCTGGAAAACTGGGTGGCCCCTTTTCGGTTACAGCACTCGATTGGTTTAAAAACCTCCTTGAAGGACAGGGACTTTTTGGTCAGTAGGTAACTTTACATCAGAGAACACAAAAATATGTGACGTTCCCCAAGGATCCATCTTAGGGCCCCCCCCTATTCAATATCCCACATGCTCCCCCCTAACTCAAGGTTTTAATAAACCAACAACGTAAGTTTTTAATATAAAAGACGACAAAACAGCTATACGTTACGATGTCACCCAGGTGACTATGAACCCATTCAAGAGCTGGGTAAATCTTTAGAAGAAAATCAATGCATGGATGTGGCCCAAACATTTCTTCAGCTGAATCAAAACAAAACTGAAGTAATAATCTTTGGACCAAAAGAAGAGCGTTTAAAAAATGTTAGCACGCAGCTTCAGTTAAAAAAACAGCTAGAAAACCACCAGTCAGGCTCCAAAAAACTGGGTGTAGTGATGGACTCAGACCTGAACCTTCAGAGACACATATAGTAACAAAAAGGTCAGCCTTCTATAACCTAAAAAAGAAACACCCAAAGGATTAAGGGAAATAATGTCTCAGCAGGACCTTGAAAAAAACAATTCATATTTTAGTAGAAAACTGATTACTGAAACTGGTTTTTCACAGGTCTGCCTAAAAAGTCGATCAGAAAAGCTGCAGGTTGATCCAGAACACTGCTGCCCACGCGTTTTTCACTAGAACTAAGAAAGGGCGAGCACATCACCCCCGGTTCTAAAAAGTCCTTACACTGGCTCCCTTTAGCTCAGAGAATAGACTTTAAAATACTTCTCTTAGTCTATAAATCACTGAATGGCTTAGCACCAAAATACATTACAGACTTGTTGTCAGTGTATCAACCACACAGACGTCTCAGGTCTTCTGGCTCAAATCTACTCTGCATACCCAGAACCAGAAGCAAACATGGAGAAGCAGCTTTTAGGTCTTATGCTCCACTAACCTGGAATAAACTCCCAGAAAACTGTAAAAGCACCAAAACCCTACGTTGCTTTAAATCAAGATTAAAAACCTATTTGTTTAGAGTGGCTTTGAATGTGTTATCTAAACATTGTTAAAGTTTTCAGTTCAATTTTCCTTTCGTTTTCTTATCCATCATTCTGTGAAGTGAAAACCATTTCAGGTGACTACTTCTTGAAGCTCATCAACAGAATGCCAAGAGTGTGCGTAGCAGTAATCAAAGCAAAAGGTGGCTACTTTGAAGAACCTAGAATATAAGACATATTTTCAGTTGTTTCACACTTTTTTGTTCAGTATATAATTCCACGTGTGTTAATTCATAGTTTTGATGCCTTCAGTGTGAAGCTACAATATTCATAGTCATGAAAATAAGGACAACTCTTTGAATGAGAAGGTGTGTCCAAACTTTTGCTCTGTACTGTATTTATTTGACAAACAGATTTTGAGGGGGGTAACAAAGTTCCTGGGCAGAAATTAAATCAAGAGGTAAGGCAAACGATGCACGAATACATCAATGATAAGAGAATTGAAATGAAAACATAACAGATCAGTGTTTCTCTTGTTTGTTTGTTTTTACATTTGAAAGCTTCTTTCAGGATTCTACTCTTCTGGAGCAAAACACGCGTCTATTATAACTAAATCCGCCGCATCCCAAACATTAATTCTGATCAAGATCCCACCGCCTGGACAAAGCCCCAACCAGTGTTACTGCAGCGCCATCCTGTGTCCATTTTGATTAATTACACACAGGTTTGGTTACCACAGGTAATCAAGGGTCGAAAATGGAAGTTGTTCGAATACACCTTATTATGCATTTTACTGCATGCATAAACCATATCTCGTGTAATTATTTTTATGTTACTGATGATATTCTTATAGTCTAATGTCAAAAGTAACTGAGTGACTGGTATAAAAAAAGAATTAAAAAAAAAACCTCCAGCTTATTGGGTGAGGGTAAAACAGGCCCAAATGACAATATTTATTAATTAATACATTTATTTATTTATTCGTTTCGTTTTGTGTTTTAGTTTATTCATTTAGTATTACATTTAATTTTCTTCATCCATTTATGATTATTTTTATTTTAGTATTTATTAATAGTGTTTGCCTTTTTTTCTTTTTTATTTATTGCTTTTAGCATTATGTAAGCCATTTTTAACATGGTAAAGCCAGAAGCTGTGCAGACAGCTAAATTTATGAACGTATTTATTTGTTTGTTTATTTATTTATTCACTCTTTCACTTTAGACTCTATCTTTTATTCATTTATTTATTGCTTCTTTTGCCTCATGTAAGCTCTACTTTCTGTTTTTTGGAACATATTAAAGCTATTATACTAAGCGATCAGGCCTCTGTCGTCTTGCAGAACATTGGCATCGAGCAGGCGGAGCTTAGGATGCTGGGATGAGGGAAGCTGCTGAGAAGCAGGTGGAGACCGCAGATGTTTACGCGATGCACTTCGCTTACGAAGGATAAGAGGGAGCTGGAGAGGATACTCTTGTGATCTGAGAAACGCAGTAAAATTCGCTTTTGGAGCTGCTTTGTGTGCTAATCGTGATCTGGAGGCGCTGCGAAGCGCTCCATCTGTCTCCGTCGTGTCGCTGGAGGCTGCGGCGAGGTGATGCTCCATCTTTGGATCGACGGCCGGAGCCGTTTTTCCTGAAAGCCTGCTATTATGCAGGGAGCAAGGGAGACTGCGAGGATTAAAGGGGAACGAAGCATTGGTTTAGAAAACATCGGGCACTCTGGCAGGTCAGTGAAGATAAACATGTTTGGTAGAACCCCATTGAATACACGCAGTCCACATATTTACATCACTGGACGCGCATATTCCATTTATAGCAGCACAATGAAATTAGATTGTTAAAAATGAAGTAATGGCTTTCAGTTGTGCTTTGCTGATGTAGATCACAGTGGAAAAGTCTATTATTTTGGTCCACGGTCCTTCACGTTATCAAATATTATCAGCTCATTTTTACCATATGTTTCCTTGGCCTTGATGCGTCTAGGTACTTGTAGGTCGATTGTGTGATATAGAGTGAAAACAGGGCTATGAGTAATAAAATTTTCTCAGCCTAGTAACTCTGCCAAAAATAGACGTTCAGTTAAAGTGCTGTGGTGTTTTTTGTGTGTTATTTCATTTCCCCCGAAGGGAAAATGTCTCATCTGGTGTAAAATCACTGGGTGTATGAACATGTGCTCATGCATGCATCCATCTCTGAACCCTCGTTTTGACCCTTCCCCCACTGACAGTATCTTTGCTGATCTGAGCTGAATCTTATAGTTGTGGTTGAAACCGATGTATGAAACATTTGTTTTATACATCATCCCCTTTTTGCACTTATCTATGCCCCCTTTTTTGTCTCTTTACCTGCAGTGTATGCCAACTATGGTCGACCCCTCAGATGTTGAGGAGCAGAATAAGTGTAAAGGCCCACAACTTGACACGCCAACTGTGGCCACTGAAGACTCTCGATTACCAGAACCGGTTGATGGCACGACAACTGAGGAGGAAGGTGATGCCGGTTTTGAGACACCGCCCACTGGCAGCACAGAGCCCAGCCCCTGCCACACTGCGTCTCTGGCGGGGTCAAAGGACAGCACACAGGGGCCAGCACCTCGGCAACCTCAGAGTGACACAGAATTGTCCCCCAAATTGCACCTGGACCTGTACAACTTTGACTCGCCCGAGGCAGAGGGAAGTCGTTATGTGTTGACAAGCCCCCGCTCTTTGGAGGCGTGTGCCCGATGCGGAGTCAAACCAGTGGAGCTGCTGCCTCGCCCGCTTGCTGACTTTGTCCTGGAGGCTCCTGGCCGGTCAATGCGAGTCGCCACAGGTCTCTTTGAGGTCTATGAGAAGGACAGACATGGCAAACTCAGGCACTGCAGGGAAGAGAGGGAGAGGATCATTAGAGAAGAGAAAAGAAGGATTCTGCAGGCAACTGTCAACAGCAGCACATCTTCATCCTCCGTGGATAAAGTCACTTCTGGAATCAGTGCGCCTCCAAAATCTGGTAAAGTAACCTCTAGCTTAGTCCCCGATGTGGGAGTTTCCTTTAAAATTGCAGCATCAGGTGCAACTCTTCTTTCGAAAGCCCCCACCTCTACTTTAAGTTCCTCCCCAAAATCCATGCTACCTAGAACTACCCCGTCTCCAATGTGTGGCTCCAAAACATCTCTACCACCATCTAAGCTTGCATTTCAAGGATCGGCTTCAGTGGCTCCATCATCTGAACATACAAAAACCACGCGCCCACTTTCATCTGGTCCCCCACTAGTGCTCAAGAAATCCACTGGTGGTAAATCTTCAAACACTTTTCCAAGATCAACACCGAAACCTCCCTCTTTCCCCAGAGCCAACTCTACGTTAACATCATCAGTGTCAAAGCCTTCTGTTCAGAGCTCCAACACACCTCTGAATGGAGTAACAAGAGGGCTGTTTTCTCAGCACAACGGACATCTTGGATTCTATTCCAAGGCCCGGGGGAAAAGTCATTCCCTGGAGTCTTTACAGCGAAGGGTGGATCCCGTCTGCTGCTCAACCTCCACAACTACAACTACAACTACATGTACCTCATCAGAGTCTGGGGCTTCCTCTTCCTACAGTTGGGATGGTGCACGAGATCACTGGGTTAAAATGTCCAGTCCTCGAGCTCGCACTATGGCCACTTTCAACTCACTGATGGGCCGCAGCCTCAGCCTCGGAGACCTCAGCCACTCCCCTCAGACAACACAGAAGGTGGAGCGCATCGTGAAAGAGGTGAAGCGTCGAGGCCTCAAGGCTGTGTCCGAGCGTGACCGCAAGATTGCAGCTTTGATGCTTGCCAGATATCAGGAGGAAGACATCATGAGTCAAACACGCTATGTTGCTCACCTTCAGTGGGACAGCGAGCGCAGGATGGAGGAGCTGCGGCGGGAGCAAGAGGACAGGGAGAAGCAGCGGGCGGTGCTCCAGTGCCAGCGACTGTGGCAGACCCAGGTTTCGATACGTCAGCAGAAGATCAGCCAACAGGAGCGTGATTCAGCCGCTGCAAAAATGCGGCAGGCCGAGGAGCATGAGGAGCGTTGGAAGGAGCTAGCAGAGCAGCAGGAGCGGAACCGTCTGCTCAGACTACAGCAGGCAGCACGAGAAGAGAAGCACAAGAAAGCTCTTCAGGAGCAGAACTTGAAGGCCCTGGAAGAGGAGAGAGCTGCCATGCTGGAGCAAGAGAGGCTGCTCCTGGAGGAGAAGCTCACCATTGCTGAGCTCAAGAGGCAGGAGCGAGAGCACCAGGCCCAGGAGGAGAGACGAGGTCTGAATAAAGCAGAGAGGAGACGCCATGCAGCATTGATACAAGAAATCGCCCGTCGAGAACAGGAAGAGAGGGATGAAGCTATAAGGGCAGCACAGGGGAAGCTCACACGCTCCCTTGAGAACTATGAGCAGATAGTTGAACGTCGAGGGCAGGAGTTGAAAGAGAAGGCCAAGCGTGAGGAGAAGCAGATCCAGAAGGCTCGCAAGGCAGCAGAGAAGCGCGAGAAGCAGCAGCAGCAACTGCTGGAGGCCCGTGTCAGGGAGGCTGCGAAACGAGCCCAGCAGGCCGCCACGGTGGCCGAGGAGAAGGCCAAGGAGAAAGCCAAACGGGCCGTCCAGACTCGGCAGGAGAAGGAGAGACTCCAGAAGCTCAACAGGCAGCGTGTGGAGGAGGAGGAGAGGCAGAGGCGTCTGGAGCTCCTACAGTCCATCGAGAGGAAGCTGGAGAAAAGTGAGCAGATCTTCAGGGAGAAAAAGGCAGTGTTGGAGAGCGCCCGCTCCGTGGCACGGGCATCATTTCATGTGCGGGACAAAGTGCGGGAGGAGACCAACATGCGCACTTTTGATAAGATGGCCCTGGAAGCCCAGCTCAAAGCAAGTCTTGATGAAAAGTAAACCCATAGCTTTGCTGTAAACTACTGGTTATACCATTGGTTCTTGGCTTTATCACTCAACAGGTTACCATTCTTTCCACCCCCACCGGTGTTATGTTTAAATTTCACATCATTATCTATCAGCAGTTTTGTTATACTTTTGACCACTTTATTCATAGATCCCATTAAAGTGACAAATTTTGTGTCATTGATGTATTTGGAAAATAAACCTTATCAGTAGTTACTCTGTAACAGTAAAGCCCATAAGGCAGATGGAACCAACTAAATGTTTATTGTGGACAGAGCTGGGGTTTTTTTTTCGTGGCAACACAATCCCCCCTTTCTCCGTCTTTTTGCTCTGAGCTGCGTCTTAGCCACTGGACTGAAAGCTGTGCTGCAATGAAAAGAGTCATTCTTCATCTGAGTGCACAATTCCATGACAGCTGCAGGGGCTTTCAAGGGAACACTCCCGTTAGAGGGAAAACAAGCCTGAGGAAAAAGCTAAACACAAATGGTTCCCAGCCCTCGCCAGCAATGACAGACCCTTTTTGTACAAACACTCGAAGGAAACACGGGCAGCTCAGAACTCAAACCCAAGGCTGGAAGCTTGTCCGTCCTTTCTTGCTGACGGTGCAGCGCTGGAAGGTGCAGAGGACTTTGGATATTTCACCATAAGCATTGCTCCTTCAAATTCTCTTCTAGGTCTCTCTTTTTCCTATTCATGTCAAATTACAGTCAGCACTGAAGCTCTCTAAGAGAAAACCTCCTCTTGGCTCCCTGCACCATCCTCCTGCCTCTAGCACAGCATCATGGTGACCGTCTTATAGTCAACAGGTATGTGTTATTACCTTCCCATCTCTGTTTTGTTGCATCAATGCTGCCATTCAGAGATTGCAGTTTTAATGATGTATGGATGCACTAATCCTACAATCTCCCAGCTATATAAAAGAAAGAAAAAAACAGAAACAGTACACATGGGTTTTTGCCCTGAGATGAAGCTGTTGCCATAGAAATGCAAATCTGGCTCGAGCTGCAGGAGTGACTGGGCAGGGAAGATGATTCACTGGCAGCTTATTTTGGTTTCTCTTACAAGGCATGATTTTGGTCTTTTAGTTGCTACAGCGCCTCTCAAAACTATTCAATCAGTCAAACTTTAATTACCATAGTGGCTTCACCCTGTAATTTGGGGCGATTTGGAGTTTAAACCCTAGAAGCTTGACTTCGTTATTTGGAAATTGTCATTGACGTACTGTGATTCCTATATCAGTTACGGTCTTGACTGCTCCTTTTACGCCTGCAATGCACTACATCATGCAAAAACTAGGGTTTGATTATGTAAATAAAATGATTCTCACTGGAGGGTTAATGTATCTTTTACTTGAGTTTAGGAGAGAGAAGCTTTGAGGTACAATTCAGTTTGTTTTATGATGACAATACAATACTTTTCATATAGTCAGGTGCAATCCAAAGTGCTTTGCAAAGGTTAAAAACAGCAATGGAACATTTTCTCTTCTTGTAACGTTCCAACCCTGGTTGGAATTTGTTGTGACAAACCAACATAAAGGAAATCATAACATTGAAGTGCAGAGAAGGATTCATGGTTTTCTTTCTATTTTTAAGATTTTTTCGCATCACTAACGGCCTTTATTTATTTTTAAAGTAGGCAGACAGGAAATGGGGTGGAGGGAGAGGGAAGACATACAGAATGGGGCTCCGGGGTCGGGACCCGGACCCAGGACAGCTACGTCGAGGAGTTTGGGTTGCATTAAATCCAGCCCCCCAGATTTAAAATTTGTACAACCAAGTCTTTTGGGGTATGACATCTTTGCACATCTACAGACTGACATTTTTGTCCGTTCTTCTTTGCAAAATAACTCAAGGTCTGTCAGATTGGATGGAGAGCATCTTTAAACATTAAATTCTTGCCACAGATCCTCAATTAGATTTAGCTGTAAACTTTAAATGGGCCATTCTAACACAAGAAAATGGTTTGATCTTAACCATTTAATTTACCCTCTAGGTTTATTTTTTAGGTCAGGCTGGTATAGGTAACCCTCCACCTCAGTGTATTTAGCTCTATCTATCTTCAAATAATCACTGGCCAGCTTCATTGGTCCTGAAAAGAAAAGCAACCCCATAGCATGATGCATCCAAGACCATGCTTCATTGTCAGGATGGTTTGTTCGGGGCTATGTGCAATATTAGTTTTTCACCACATCTAGCATTTTGCATGAAGGAAAAAAACTAAAATGTTTATATGAATACTTTTGCAGGACCCAGTGTAATAGTTTTTATCATTTATAAGCACATATGTTAGCCCTTTTATACAGTCTTTGATGTGTAATCTCAAGTCTTTTGTAGCCTTTACAAGGTTTTCTAGCAGGATGAGCCATTATTTAGCTCTATCCATCTTCCCATCATGTTCTCAACATGTTTGCTGCTCCTACATGGCTGTTGGCATGTAGGAGATCAACGTTTTTCATGCCACTCCTCCGTAAAAGCCAGATGTGTGCAGTGCACAAGCAATAGTTGGCATGTTGACAGATTCTCCCACCTGACCTGCGGATCTCTACAGCTCTTCCAGAGTGATCATGGGCCATTCTAACAAACAAACATATTTTGATCAAAAAAACACAATTTGTACCCTCTGGTTATTTTCCACTAAACTCTGATCATGTCCCTGTTGAAGCACAGCTGCCCCACAGCATAATGCTGCCACCACTATGTATCATAATGTTCAGGGTTTTTCACCAGCTATTTTATTTTGTATGTAAGGCAAAAAGTTACATATTGTACTCGTTTGATCAGAGCATCCTTTTCCACATGTTTGCTCTGTTCCTTACATGGCTGGTAGCATTTAAACAGGACTTTTAGAGCTTTCTGCTCACCATCTTGTTAACTTTCATCCATCCATGATTTGTCAAGTGCACAACTAAGTTTTCTATTGTCAGCAGATTCTCCCTCTTTAATTGTCGACGTCTGCAGCTCTTTCAGAGTTACTATTGACCTCTTTGCTGCTTTTTTAAACCATATAGAATTTTGCTTCCACCTCACAATTCTGCAGTATTTTCTGTTTGTCTATCACATAAAATCCCAACAAAATAGGTTGAAGTCTGTGCTTGTAATCTTACAAAATGTGAAAAAGATTATGGGTATAGATACTTTTGCAATAACCAGACTGTAGACTGAGCTGAGTATGTCAGACAGTCACATGTTTTGTGCCTGCTTTCGGCAGAGATATAAGCCCCAATGAATTTGAAGCAAAGCAGGCTTATGGCTGACTGAGCCCTGTTCCAAGCAGACGATCATGGAGTGGGGGCAGGATGAGACAGCAGATTTGCTTTGTGGGCGCTTTCCGTATAAATAAAGCTGCAAGGTTTATCTTAAATGCAGCAACTGCACTTCACAAGTGCACAAACCATAGTTGGAGTTGGAGTCTGTATGAAATGAAAAACTGTTGGATGTCCAGTTATGTCTGCTCAGTTATGAATCAAATTCAAATTGTTAGAAACTCAGGTTTACTCTTGTATGTCATTGATTGAAGTCAGTACCTTTGCAGACATGTTGAGGTAGGTGACACAGTAATTATATATTAAAAACATGTGGCTTAAAGATCCTCTGAAAAACTGAAAACAACCATAATAAGCTATAGTGATGTACCAATAAGGTAGCCAACATTGACCAGTTTTCACTTGACTAAAATACTGAAAAATCTGATTTTTTCCCCTTTTAATTAAATCCAACAAAACAGAAAAAATTTGGGATGTAAAAGCATTAACAGAAAACATGTCATACTAAGTTTAAAATTTCTTCTAAAACATTTTAACAGTTGGCTGCACGGTGGAGCAGTTGGTAGCACTTTTACCTTGCAGCAAAAGGTCATGGGCTCTAAATTGCCCTTAGGTGTATGAATGAGTGTGTGCATGGTTGTTTGTGTGTTGCCCTGCGATGGACTGGCGACCTGTCCAGGGTGTACCCCGCCTCTCGCCCGTAGACTGCTGGAGATAGGCACCAGCTTCCCCGCGACCCACTTTGGAATAAGCGGTAGAAAATGACTGAAAATATAACAGTTAAATATTGTTTTTATCATCTCAGAGTCCTAACCAAGGCCAGGGATATGTTTGTATTAATTGTATTTTACCTAAATGTTTTTCTTTGTTTCTCTGTCTATTTTATTCTACTCAGTATTGAAATAAGGAGTCTTTTAAATGTGTGAGGCACTTTGGGGAACATGGTTAATTTTATATGGTGCTATATTAAAAAAGGTGACTTGAGTTAAACTGACTTCATCCCTCATCTTCATTTTTTGCTGCAGGTCCTGGTGATGAATGAAAGCAGATGACAGAACATATCCTCCCACCGAGCTTTTTCCAAGACAACCAGTTCTCCTCTGTGGCTGAACTGCAGCTATATAAAAATTCTTTATGCTCAATTTTTCTATCCTTTATTATCATCATCATCAGTAAAAGGCTGCTGGGAGAATGAACCATGGAAGAAGCAGCTGCCTTTCTGCATCAATGAATCAAATGTACACGGTTCAAAAACAGCTTTATCCATATCAAGGCGTGCTGATCAATCTGTTAATAGTTCCTTCTTACCTTTTAGTCTTACATGTGGCCGTTTTTCCAGTTTTCTGGTTATTCAATGTTTTGTTTTTTTCTTTAAATTACGGTTGTTTCAGAAAAGAGTTCAGATGTAGCAATAACGAAAGGGTTAAGGATGATAAAGGATGTATCCATGAGATCATTGTTCTCAATGCAAACAAAAAGAACTTCCGGGTGGAATTGAATTACCTATCCTGTCTACTTCATTTCTTGACAATATCCTGTGATCTTGCTGTGAAATGTTTTAAGTATTTATTCACAAACCATGTCAATACATTTGACAACCAACAGATGTTAAAACCTTCTGAAAGAGCTTCATTTGAAGTAGTCTAGAACTGTGTCTAGAAGTTGAAAATGTACTTGGGATGATAAAAAAAAACATAAGAAATGGGCAGAAAAATTTACTTTATTGTTTATTATGGTTGTTTGATACAAAGTTTAACTGATTTAATCTTTAATACTTTCCATTCGATTCTGTGTTCAGGGTTACACATGGTTCCCTAGTCTGTATCCTGATAAGTTACATCAGTGGAGAGATAAAGAATAAAGGACTATGCATCAAACTCAGCATTTTGTGTGAATATCAGATAATTTAAACAACTTAAATTTGAAAAACAACAAACAACAAGGCACCCATTGACTTACGTTTACATGGTTACAGGTTAGGATAAGCTCATCGTCCCCTTCTTCACGAAAACAGTTTCATGTTCACAGATAACATTTTACTGTAAATTTGTTTTCTAACAAGTTAACTTCAGTTTTTAAAATATAGTAAAAGGGGGAACATTCTTTATCTGAAATGAAGGAAACAGTCTCCCTCTGTTCCAGGCAAATTTATTGGGACCCCTGTTGAAGATGTGTAAAAAGTCTTAAAATAAATTCAGCTTTTATTGCAGTAGCACAATCTTACTCATATTTAGAGGAATACGACCGTAATTTAATATATATTTTCAGAGTGAAATAATGTCATGCTAAGAAAAAAAAAATTCATCTTAATCACTAGTCACACAATTGTTGGCATCCCTGCTGTTAGTACTATATAAAAGCTCTTTTTGCCAGCAGGACAGCACTAACATTCCCCAAGGTCTGAGCACACAGAGAGAAAGGTCATCAAGATCTGGTGTGAATAATCACCGCAGATCACACTGCAAGATCAATGCAGTAAAATGAAAGACTAATTCAGTCATCTGTAGCGAAGCTTCTTCAATTTTCCATCCAGCTCAAACATCCTTCTCACATACAAGCTATAAAGAGATCCGCTGCTGGTAACCCTGAGACAAACAACAATGGTCTTTGGACCCTTAGTTTAGCTTTTGTGCTTCTGCAGATCCTGGAATTGTTTGGTCTATAAAAGTCCAATCAGGTAACAATGGAATAGGGCAAAGTGTCAACACTCAGATGTACAGTTCCATTAGAAGGTGCTTGCCCACTTATGTCTTCTGTTTTTGGCTTTTGTGTCACTCTTAAATGTTTTAGATCATCTAATAGATTTTAACATCAGATAAATATAACCTAAGATCCAAAACACTTGGATGCTTATATTATTTAATAAGGAAAAAATGCTGTCTAAACTGATCTGGCCCAAAGGAAAATATGAATATCCCCAGCTTAAACCATACATTAACTGTGATTAACCACATTGTTTTCGTTCAGTTCTACTATCCACACCCATGCCTGATTACAGCTGGAACTATAGAAGCGAAAATTTACTTAAATAGGACCTTTCTGTCAATATGAAGTAGGCTTGTCACAACAAGATCTCAACAGTTTGTAAGTGGTGCATCTCATTACATCTGGTAAAGTATTTCAAAAAAAGAAATTCATAGTGGCACTCAAGCATGGTGGTGGTAGTGTTATGGTCTGGGTTGCTCTGCTTCTTAGAAAGCTGGATGATTTGCTGTTGTGATCGAACCATACCTTCTTCTCTCTACAAGAAAAGGCTGCAGATACCCATCGGCCTTTACTTGTAGAGAAAATCCCGAAGGAGAATTGCCAGATATCAAGCCTGCTTGGATAATGCAGCAGGACAATGATCCAAACCAGAAACTCCACTTCTGAATGGCTCACATAAACAAGATGAAGCTTTTGAAGTGGCCTAGTCAAAGTCCGGGCTTAAATCCCACTAAGATGTTGTTTAGGATCAAAAAGACTCCCATATGGCTGAATTAAAACAATTCCGTGCAGAAAATTGCTCCACAGTGACAGAAAACACTCCAAAGTGCCAGTTCACAAATGTTCAGTCATTAGGTTGAGGGGGAACATTTTCCTAAATAAAGGAAATCATGATGTGAAAACAATTTTTTCATTTCTCCCAAGGTTATCTTTGCCTGGTATTAAATGTTTTTGTAAACTGAAACAAACTGAAACATTTAAATGTAACAAAGAAAGCAAGAAAACATCTGTAAACAGAAAAACATTTTCAAAGCAGTTTATGTGACATAAATTAATTTAACTTTATTTTGGCTGAATTTTTTTATTCTTGAACTGATTGGAGACAGTCATCGAACAGCTTGGTGTGCGCTTCCAACAGGAGAACCCTAATGGTAGGTTTGGGATCAGGGTTTCTTCCAGATTTCTGTGCTGACTGAAATAATGCTAAAGGACCATTTCTAGGTTTCCTTCGTCCACTCAGTCCATAATGGTGTTTGCGGCTTCCTTGCGAACAACGATCTTGTACACGCTCTCCCTGAAGCTGCTGTCGGAGGTCAGCCGTCGAGCCGTCGCCCGCAGTTCCTCCATGCTGCCATCATCTGGGTTGGCCATGGCAAACGACTTGGAGTGTTTCACTGGAATAATTTGAGTCATTTATCAGAACAAAACCAGACACTTTTACTGTATGCAACATCTACAGTGTGTATTTGTTTTCATGTTTTATCTTTTTTCACTTTTCCACAGTTTGTCATGTTACCACCACAAACCTCAGTGTGTTTAAGGAATATTATAAATGGTTTTCAAAAAATCCTTCTACAAATAAAAACCTTAAAAGTGCATTTGTATTCAGCCACCTAGAGTTGATAATTTGTAAAACCACATTTTGCTGCAATTACGCTGCATGTCTGTCAGTCTATGTCTCTACCAGATTTTGCTCATTCTTTGCTAAATAGATGAAGCTCATTCAGACTGGATGCAGAGAGTCGGAAACATCATATAACTATGATGCTGCCACCCCTTTGTTTCATCCTGGGGGATGCTTTGTTCAGGTTGATGTGCAGTGTTAGTTTTCTTCCACAGTTAAGAGTTTTGCATGTTGGCCAATAAGTAAAATTTTTGTCTCATCTGACCAGAGCACCTTCCTCCACATGTTTGCTGTGTGTCCTGCATGACTTGTGGCAAACTGCAAGCAAAATGTATAATAGCTCTCTTTCAGCGATGGTCTTCTTCTTGCCACACTTCCACAAAGTCCCGATTTCAGAAGGGGGCACGAACAATAGGTTGACTGCCATGTACTGCTCGTTTTTTACTTGTGCCATACTCTTTTCATGGTAAGATTGCTATGGATTAATGAGATGTTTTAAGCTCAGGACCTCAACCTGTCTTTTTTTTTAAGGGACTTTAGAAGGCAGTTAATTGCACTGGACTGTATTCAAAGTATCAGAATAAAAAAAGCTAAATACAAGTGAGTACCATGATTGTCAGATTTTATTTGCAAATCAAATCTTTAAATGGAGACTTTAAAAGCAAGAGTCTATGTGTGGTGGCCGTGGTCAGTGTGTGAAGCTCAGACTTACACCAGTGGCGCCTGGAGACTCTCCTTTGGATTCGGCAGCTCTTAATTCGGCGTGCAGCAGCTTTGTGCAGGTAAACAGCATTCTTCATTATGGCTGGGAGCTTCGCCTCAATCTCCGCTGCACAGATGCACTCCTCGAAGAACTCTGGATAAACAAACACACATAAAATCGTCAAATACACACAACACTAATCAAGTCAAAGTCGCTGCAGTGAGAAATGGCTCATCATAGTAAACACTCGTTTTGTGATTAGGTTCTACTGTTAATATCAGGGGCTACTACATCAGACACGATTGCTTAAATTTCATTATGAAATGTCAAACTACACAAGAAGTAGATTTGAAAAAAACGTTTGGAGGTGAAATAACATAACAAAGAGTTTCAGGTGTGAGTTAGTTCTCAGAAGGAAAGACATCAAGAGAATTTACAAAAATGAGGATTAAACATACATTTAACAGCAGGACAGCATTCACCATTAGTAGACCTCTTAATAAGTTTAACCAGAAAGAAAAAGACAGAGCAAGTATGGAATATCTGGAAGGTTTGCCGGGTAAAAACCTTCTCCTATCTCACAGCTTCATATTATCTGGAACAATAGAATTAGAAAACATGTGACCACAGTAGAAACCCTGGCCCTAATCAACAAATACCCCATACAATATGTTAAGCACTGTGGTGGAGGGCTGATGATGTGGGCTTGTTTAGCAGCCAGAGGGTGAAAACAACTTACAGTCACTTCAATCAAACAAGACCTTCTCTGGTTGAAAAATTAAATCTAGTCCTTTCATGCATGAATTATGATGACCTCACTCAGAATTTCTTTCACTCTGTTTTAAATCATTTTATGGAACTTATTTTTTTAAAGATTTTTCTCTTGTGGTGATAGTCGCCTAGACTGACAGTAATCAGACAGTAGGTGAGCAGAGATAAGATGGGTGGAGGACATGCAGCAAAGGTCAAAAGGTCGAGAATCCACCACAGAACTGTTGCATCAAGGGGTAAAGCCTCTGCATAGGAGGCGCCCAGACTACTGCTACACCACACAATACCTCATATGCTGTGTTAAGAGTTACTGTATATTCATGTACGCACAGGTAGATAACGTGCTTAGCCCTCAAAATATGTATGTGACAAACTTATTAATGATGCTATGTATTAGGTGAAAGTTATAAAAGAATAGAACAATTATGCTATTAAAATAATTTGGCCAAACATTTGACCATTTTCTAATGTTGTACAGTGTAACTATGAAACATAAACACTTTTTCAAAGAACAAACAAAAAGCAAACGAGATCCATCATAGAACTCAGTGATATCCAAACATAAAAACAATGTGTCAGTACAACTAAGGAACACAAAAACAGGTTTACCATAATGAAACTGGTTCTTTCTCAGCTTTCTAATGTCTGATATTTTGCTTTTTTTCCCTTGAGATCTGGCGGTGGGCAAATCTTCCGCTTCCTCTGCGCCTTCGTTTACTGGAGCATCTAGTATATCCTAGTTCCTACCTTTGTTAAGAGACATTCAAAGGCACTGACAATAACATCATTAGCTCCACAGTCCTGCCTGCAGATATTTATCACACTTTAGCTTTACAGAATAAAAAAAGACATCAACTATAACTTGCACAACTGATTTTATCTGCAAAAAATATTGTTTCAGTCATAAAAAGTTGAAGTTATAATCTAATGACGAAACTTATTTTTCTTCAGAAACATTTGCAGTAATGGGCAGAAAATGTCCAGTAAAATATAACCAGTGATACATGATGTCCACTTTAATGATCAAATGTTTAAATCTAATTTCCTTACAGCATAGAATAAATATTGTTTGTTAATTATATCAGTCATTAGTTTCTAATTGATCTTATCTCTATATTTATTATAATTTTTTTTACCTATAAGGTTTTAATACTTTAGCAGGAAGACTGGTGAAATATTCTCCATGTGTTTGGCATTTGTAGCTGAATGCAGGTGTAATGTGTGTTGAAAGAAGTTTCTATGAACTTATACTGGTTGGACAATAGATGGCAGTGCATGCAATGACACAAGAGCATAATGAAGTGACGTGTATGCAAAGAACATCAACACCCACCGTCATACAGTAAAACAACTTTTAAAAAGGTATTCACTGTAGTGACCACTATGCATGAAAAGTTTACAGTCAAATCTGTCCATAAATGAGTCAGCAGCACAATGATCCCAAACATGGCAGCAAATTTACGTCAGACTGCGACTTAAATGCCTGTAAACAAGGGCAGACTGCCATCCTGAAGTATAGAGAGTTCTCCTTGAGGGATCATCAGAAAGCTGGGCTCCTAATGGAGCACACAGAAGATCAAATAAACACATACAAACAAGCAGTATCGGCTAATTCACTCACTTCTCAGCTGTGTCACATCCCCTTTCAGCTTCTCATCTCTTTCCTTGGTCCGCTCCAGTGAGTTCAGGCCCTTCTCCAGGTCCTGCAGAGCCTCCTCAGCCTGCTTCAGCCTCTGCTCCAGCTCCATGCGGGACTGGATCTCCACCTTTTGACAGCCGCAGTCAAAGTCATGCTGAATGATGTTTCAAACTGTTTCAAACAGGGCTTTTTTAATCATAAGTTAGAGTTATTTGTTAAATCAACAACATTATAGTGTATCTATTATGTTGCTAAATGCAAATTAAACAAAATGTATGAATAAATAAATTTAATAGCCTTTTTTATTATTCTTAAATCAAATGATATGATTAATGATTATGAATTACCCTTGAAAATACCTTCTATTTTTATTCATATTTATGAATATAAAACATAAAGAACATCTGCAGTTAGGGCTTCCACACAAATATAACAGCTTAGTCGCCGGTAAGAAAGAAAACAACTTGTTCTGATTTAAACCTGTGAGTAGATCAGAAGTAGTCACCCTTGGGTGAGGTGTGTCTGCAGCCTGCAAGCCCTGAGCCATGCTCTGTTACCTTGAGCTCAGCCTCAGTCTGCTGCTTGTCTGCTGTGAGCTGAGAGAGTGACTGCTGCAGCGTCTGAGCCTGGGTGGAGTAGTACTCCTTCTCCTGCTGCAGGAGTTTAGAGCATTGCTCGTTCTCATGGAGCCTGAAGGAAAGAGACACGTGGCAGAGTAAAGATGAAAGTCAACAAGAACTATGCAAAAATACAGCATCTTGCAAAAATATTGCTTCATGTTGAACTTTTGCACATTATGTCAGTTCAGTTTATTTATATAGTGCCAATTCATGTATTGTAGCATGACAACCACAAACTTGAATATATTCTAATGGGATTTGAATGGCCAAAGCAGGGTAGTGTATAGTGTGAAGTGGAAGGAAAATTATAAATTTTTTTATGAAACATCCTAGAAATAAAACCTATAAACTGGTTTGCATATGCATTCAGTCCAATGGCCCATTACTTTTTAGAACCACATTTCACTGCAAATACAGCTGGCAGTCTTAGTGACTGAAAGTTTTGCCCATTTATCTTTGCCAAATAGTTCAACCTCATTCAGATTGGATGGAGAGTCTGTGCACATCAGTTTCCAACTCAATCTTCCCATGCGCTTCCCTGCTGAAAAAAGCATGATGCTGCCACCACCGTGTTCATCGTGTTCATCGCAGGGATGGTGTGTTCAGGGTGATGTGCAATATTAGTTTTCCACCACATTAAGCATGTTACCAGTAGGCAAAACAGTTCCGCTAGTTTCTACTTAAAAGTATTTGACTGGTATGTGTTGCATGCAAGTTGTTTTCCTGTGCAAGGGAAGATCAATATGATGTTGTGTTTCACGTGAGAAGGACCCTGCCTGTTTATGCAGCACATTGTCTATCTGATGGAGCCTGGCTGTTAGTCCGAGGACGGCCGAATGGACCCACCCCAGGAAACACAGTGCTATGGATTGCATGTTTCAGCACTCGTAGCTGAACATTAGTGCTTCACAGTCAATAACAGCAACCTGTAATATCCCACTTACTGCACCTCATCAATGAGATGCTTGTTTTCGGATCAATACACATTTCCACCGTCCTCTGTATCACTAGCATAGATGTTCCCCTGAAAGAATTTAATACACGGGCAAAACTACGAGATAGTTCTAGATGGTTCTTCATTCACATTTTCTACAGGAGCAGTTTCTTTGTGGCCTCTAAAATTACAAATGACATTACAAAGATCTTTCAGACTGGAATTACTGCCTCTGATTTTTGTGTGTTGGACACACTCACTTATCATCAGCCTGCTCCTTCTCCTTCAGCAGGATCTTCATTTGCTCCTCGATGTGTCGCAGGTCCTGCAGCACCTCCAGGTCTCGGATGCCCTCTCCATCCAAAGAGTCTTTGCATGTTGATTCTAAACTCTGTTTGTCCACCTCCTTTTCCTCTTGGTCCTTCACACCCAGCAGCAGAAGTCTTCGCTGTTTCTCTTGGGAGAGCTCCTGAAAATACAAGAACAGGAAGGATTCATCAAATTTCAGACAACTAGTTTCAGCAGGGAAAATTAACCTTAGACTTAAGTTTATTACATTAAATAATTAATGAAACAATTAAAACGTAACCAGGGATTTTCTTTGAAGTGTGAATACTCCCAGCTGCCTTCACATCGCCAGGAAGGCCGTTCCACAATCTAGGGCTGTAATAACTATAGTAGATTTCTGTCCTAGGTGTGGGGAATAATAAAATACCTGCATCTGCTGACCTGAGGGGTCTGGGAGGTACATAGGTGAAAAGCAATTTAGACAAATACTTGTGATTGAGACAATTTAGCTTTAAAAAAAAACAAGAAGAGACTCTTAAAATCATCCCTAAAAGAACCAGAAAGCCAAGATGTGCAGCTGCGTTGTAATAATTGCTAAGATGAAAGGTGCTTTTTTTGGAAGACAAGAAGAGCATTACAATTGTCATTTCTGCAAGCAGTGAAAGCATGGATCGAGGTCTCTGCATTGGTTTGGGAGAGAAATGGCTATACCCCGGCCATGTTTTTTATGTGAAAGAAAACTGGATGTTCCTAAAGAAAGTCACTGCAGGATGTTGATCACAGCAGAGGTGTGGAGCAAAACAAGATAAAACATTGCAGGAACCTCATGCAAAGTTTGACAAAAATAAAGTACAATGCACAAAAACAATTACACAACTGAATCTTCTCAAGATGCTCAGAATATTTTATTTTATTCGATTGGACAAAACTCATTGGTTCTGTGTTCTGCTCCTTACATCAGTCATGACTCTCCAAGCTCAGTTCTTGGAGCTGGCAGCTTCTGGTTGAGACAGAAACATCAACAAGCCCGATCACCAATCCAAAGAGGATTGTGAAAAACATGTGGCTGAGAGACTCAGTCAGAAGAATGAATTTCTGCCATTTTTTCAGGCACTTGTTTAAACCCAGAGAGGTAGTAAAAACAATCCCTGTTGTACATAAAGCTGCTGTATCATCAAGGTTTCACACACGTAGTCATCCAAGAATTAAAAACACAAGTGTGGATTCAGAGTTTAGGACATTGTTTAAAGTTACTAATAATGAATTATTTGCGGTTTGTATTAAAGAAAAAAAATCAAATCTCTAAATGTATAGAAAATAGGATAATTCATATTATAAATACTTTTACATGTAATGACATACATTTAAACAGCTTTTGGTTCAAACAGCATATCAAGGTCTTGAAATCCCCATGTCCTGAAGGTCTCAGGGCATCATGTATGGTATGAGATGTTCATTTGAACAGATCTAAATACATGGCAAAAGTGTTTGGGAAGGCCTTGTTGGGTGGGAGGAATTAAATGTGTGTAAAAGGTCAGATCTGAGGTGTTAGTGTGCAATAAGAATGAGATAGGTGCATGAAGAAAGCGGCAAAGAGGCAAAAAAGTCAGGTACAACTGACTAATGTTGCATTGCACTGAAAAATCTTGAAATAATGGGGAAATACCTCTATGGACTTCTGAAGTGCAACTGTTAAGCAGCTTAACTCTTCTTTTTCCCGGTCAACACTTTTCAGGGACTGAGTTGTACCATCCAGATCTCTGCAACCGCAATCAGAGAATGAAAAGCAATTTTAAACCACACACTCAGGCATCACTGGAAAATACTAAAGAGAGACAACTGCGTTAATTACAGATTGATCTGCTCCTGCTCTGCCTTCAGCTCCAGAACTACCTCCTCAAACTTCCTTTTCTCCTCTTCCAGGACCTGGTTGAGACGCTCCAGCTCCTGTGGAAATGCAGACTTAAGGGTACCATCATTTGAAGTACTAATCCAGATACTTTGTATTTGGTGTTCCTTTGAACAAAACACAGTGAAACAAGGGTCTCACCTCCCGTTGTGCTCTTTGATGACTTAGTTCCTCTGTCTCTTCCATTAGTTTATCTTAAACAAACAAACACATTAGACAAACCCTACATCCACAAAATAATCCTTTACACTGCCTTTATACTGAGGTGACCTTTCTCCTTTTTACCTAGGTATTCTTGTTTCTCCTTGGCCAGCTGCAGTCCCTGGGCCTCCAGACTCTCGATCATGGCCTCTCCAAGCTGGGAATTCTTCCATGTGCTGTCCGTCATCAGACACATCATCAGGAAAAATGCAGGGAGTAGTAGGAAATTCAGTTTACATCAGTTTACTTCCTGCCAGAGATGTATGACATTTCGTTCAGAGGTGCATTATATCAATACTCACACTTTCCCTGACTCCTGGAGCATCTCTGTCCATTGGACCTGCTCCTCCTCAGACTCAGCAGCCAGAACTATGGTACCCTTGAGGGTGGATGTAATGTATGTAGGATCAGCTTAATGTCAGCAATGGCTTAAAGATTTCAAACATACAGTGGATTTTCGTCTTTGGGCTGCTGGGGTATTAAATATTGAAATTCATGGCAGGTATTTCACTACTGAAATAGGGGATTTCAGGTGTTCGCAAGTCGTAGTGAAGTCATCGACTTTTCTGAGCCATAAAACAGCTCCTGGCATAATTCTGGCTAGATTAGACCTGTCTTTTTATTCAAGTGGTAGAGCTCATTGAACTTTGTTGTAACCCTGGCACGGGAATGCCTTTTAAATCATAGTTCATGAATTTTCAATAGGGCTGAGGTAGATTCCATTCCGGAAGCTTAATGTCAACCTACTCAATCCATTCCAAATCTAGTCATGATGTCTGTCCTGTTGGAACATTCAGTTCTACCCAGGTTTTAACCATCAATCTGCTGATCTGATATGAAGTGAAAGAATTTGGTACAATAGACCAGTGAATTTTGAACAACAGACCAGTGCAGTGCAACGGAGCCTCAGCATGATGATACCACCTCCTTACTTGACAGTAGATACTATGTTCTCATGTTCGAAAGCCTCACCTTGGCTTCTTCATTGCGGCCAACATAAATAATAAATCAATCTTTGTCTCATCTAACTGTAAAACATTTCTCATAAGATATTTGGCTGGTCATTGTGGGCAGATCCGAATTTCCTTAAAGGTGTTGATTTTGGAAGAAGGGCCTCTTTCGTGAATAACACATTGTCAGTTCATGCTGATGTAAAACTGGCTTCACTGTGGACTCTGACATCAGTATTCCAGGCATTTCCAGTTTATGATCGACCTAAGCACTGGTGGTTCTCGGACTATTCCTGATCACCCTGATCAGGAACAATCCAGTTTGGCGCAGAAAGTTAAAACCCAGAAACAACTGGGTCCTCTACCAGGATAACAATCAAAAACACATATTAAAACTTAATTTGGATTTGCCAAAGCAGGCTAACGTTAATCTTCTGGATTGGCTCAAACCTCAACCCTAGTGAAAATGTATAGATTATGCTTACTAACAAGGTGCAAACCAGGAAACCAAACTGTTTAAATGAGCCCTACCTCGAACAAGAATTGCTCAAATGACTCTAGACTTTATTGTCCCCAAGGGGAAATTCTTTTCCTCAGACCAACCCCTGGACTCCCATTACCAGCAGGCGGAACAATACAGCACAGCACACAAAATTACATTATTACCAAGAATACATCATAAAAATACTGCACAGAGCACAACATAACAATAAATGGCAGCTTCAGTGGGGCCTGTTGTTTAGCACGGCTTTGACTGCAGGCTTCTGGCTTTTCCTAAAACCTCAGTGTCCTATATCTGCATCCTGAGGGCAATGGGGTGAGGTGTTCCTGTAGTTGATCAGTAGAGTCCCATATTATTGAGTTTGCGATGTCTATGATGGCCTTGTTATTGAGTTTAATTGATTTTACCAGCAGTGCTGGTTATGCGTGTGAGTTTAGTCCAGAACAGTGAGCATATCATGAAAACAGGAGGAGCAGTACAGTAGGATGGATCGAAAGATGCTTTGGTACAGTGACAGAAGGAGACGTGGACCAACATAAAGTCCTCTGGTGGGACAGAATTATGCATGCACCTTGAGGATGGTTGCAAAATCTCTGGGGTTTCTTTTAAACCGATAGGTACATTTATTCAACTGCTAGTGGGGGTGTATGGATATGCTTAAGCCTGCGTGAATAACATTGTGAGTGAGATTAATGTGGGCAGAGTGAGATGCAGACAAAAACATGAGTTGGCAACCCTGGAAAACAGTGAGTTCACCTGCCTTACACTATCATTTAGTTTTCAGTTCATCTTAAAAAAATCGGACAACTTGGGCTTCCCAGCATCTTTTAAATGATATTATTATGAAGAAAACTTGTGGCCTTACTGTGAAATCTTCAAGGTTGACCACTATGGCAAAAGGCATCCCCATATCTTCATTGGCTGACACCACGCATCCTCCTAGAGGAATGACACCCTGACACAGAAAAAGACCAAGCATTTAGAAAGACGGTTCATAAACTGTATGCTGGCAGTCATCAGGTGCTTGCTCACCTTAGGGTGGATATTGAAGTATCTGTTGCTCTCAAAGTTTCTCTTCTCGCTCTCTGCATAGTAGAGCAAGAAGCTGTCTTTGATGATGAAGAATCTTTGTAGTGAGGAGACAATGAAAGCAGAAGTGAGTGAACCCTGTGAGGCTGAACAGAACCATCATCCGCCAATGCCCTCATATTCATGTAAGCAGCACTGCTATGCAGCTCAGCTAACTTCATTTAGTTCATTGCTAACCAGTTAAATCATCACTGTTTCTCTATCATGACTTGCTCTGAACACATTTTTTTGTCCAGTCTTAAAACTTGGTGCTTTAAAGCCTCTTATAGAACAATTACAAGCACATTTACTGAAAGTCTATTCATGGTACAAGGGCAAATTTCATATAAGTAGGATGGCTAAGGATCAGAACTGCAAAGAGCACAAAACCTTTGCATTCAAGCAACTTTAGACAAAGGAAAACAGGAAAGAAATGGACCAGAAAAAATGGCCTCCTTCAAATTCCAACTCCATTTCTGTATTTTCTGAGTATTAGGCACACACTCCTAAATGAGATTAAACTCTTTGAACTCTTGATTTCTGATGTTCATAACAGTTCTGGCTATGACCTTTTGTGGGGCGAAAAGTCATCTGAAAGAAATTATTACCGAACAGTGAAAAGTCATGCCAAGTGTGTAGCATGATGGAAGAAGTATGATAGTTTTGGAATGAGAATCTGAATGCCTTACAATGTGAGATAAACAATAAAAAGCATAGGGCGATTAGTAAAATATCAGATCAACGCTAATGTCTTGAAGCTAGTGAATATGTGCTGCAACATCACCATCACCTTCATTCATGACATTTCTTAGCAATTAGACAGCTCAAAAGCAAAAAAGTATTTTGACCTCTCCTTCTCACACAAGTCTCATTAGACCCTTTCAGAACATAGTTTTTCAATAACAATAAACCACCATTATGGATCACCTTGCTGATCAACAAGTATTGTATTTGTGTTCATTTTGTCATATTGTGCTCTTTTTTTATTGTAACCTAGGTGGTCATTTAAATCTCCTGCACTTGGCAGTATTGGATTTTGGCTTTGACTTTGGCTGGGCCATTCTAACACATGTATGTGCTTTGATCCTAGTCATTGTATTACAGATCTGACTGTATGTTTATGGTTGTTGGCCCAAAATATCTAAATGGGGCATCTTATGGCTCTCTTTCAATAGAAGCTTTCTTCTTGCCAATCTTCCTTAAAGACCAGATTTGTGGGGTGCTCAACTCATTGCTGTTCCGTCGGTTCTCCAACTTGAGTTGCAGATTCCTGCAGCTCAGTTCATGATGCTGTTTGCTCTCTAAAGTTCTCTAAAAATCACCCTGCTGCCTTTACAGAACAGCAGGAGTTATAATGAGATTAACATCAAAACTTTGAAAAGCATGAATCATTTTACTTAGACTTCACAAGTCCAATACAATTCAAATTCAATTTAAAAATACTTTATTAATCCCAAAGAGAAATAAATGTTATTGTAGCTCATATTATACAGGTTTCTTCAAACCCACCTGCCCTCATGCAAATTTTTTTTTCAGGGTTTTCTTGTCTATTGAAAACTGAACTGAAATGTTCCCCACACGTGACTCTTTTGTTTTGTCCTGCTGTTTAGTTAAACAATCTCTCCAGAGTTAGCCAAATCCTTTTAAATTCTAAAAAAATTCTAATAATAAAAATTATACCTTTATTTGCATTGACCTTTACAATATCCACTAGGTTAACCAAGGTGCTTTACAATTAGTAAAATAAAATAAAACCCATAAAACAGAAGAAATAAAACAGCGTTAGTATAAAAAACATAAGAAAAAATGGAAAATAGAAAGATGTAAAAAAATGTGTTTAGAAGTACAGTGGAATAATTAATCTGCATTTCCAGCAACCCTAAAAGCAGTTGTGCCTCACAGTTAGAACCCTCAGCCTCTGCTGTTTGTGCTCTGTGTAACCACATTCAGATTGTGGAGGTGTGTTTTCAGAGTGTGAGACTGCTGCAATGTGAAACAGTTCCATAGATTATTGGGAGAAATGTTGACATTTCAGAATTTTCTTAAATCTTGAAGATTTTGGTCCGTACCTATTTTTCTCACTAGTGATAGACTGAATTTCCATGCATAACAATATGCAGACCGATGGATGGATGGATAGTTGGATGGATGGATGAATGGATGGTTGGATGGATGGATGGATGGAGCTCCTTTGGTTTCCACACGACAGTTTATGTTTTGCATGACCACACATAATTTCAAAAACAGTTGATTTAGTTTCTTATAAGCAAGGAAGAACTGTAGCAGCCTTGTTTCAGCTAGCTGACCATCAGTGTGCAGCAACAAGTTACATTGATATTGGTAACTGGTCCATGACTAGTATTGTCTTTTGTGCTGAAGATTTCACAAAGCCCTCATTGAGACCATTTGCTATAATTCAAGATCTAACAGTAGCTGATTAATACTACAAAATGATATGTGAGTTTGTTGCTAGCCACAGGAAATTCATTATCTGGCTATATACAGTGCTAGCAATCTTTGCTAGCAATAACAGGTAATGAGTGTTTTACTTCACTTTAAATTAATGTTGACCAACTCTCCTTTACACAATGGTTTTAATTTAGCCACATTGGAAGGTTTTTATGCCTAAATGACCTGTTTAGAGCCACACAACAGCATTGGATTTAAGTCCAGAATTAAATCCAGTTGGCTATGCCACTGCGAAACCTTCACTTGGGTGGGTTTGCTGTGCTTCGGATCGTCGTCCCGCTGCATAACTCAAGCTTGAAGTCACAAACTGATGGCAACCTTCTTCATGATTTTCTGCTAGAGAGCAGAACTCCTGGTTCCATGTATTACAGCAAGTCATCCAGACCCAGAACCAGCAAACCAGCCATCATACTACCTCCACCATGTTTGACTGTTGGCATAAAGTTCGTTCTCTGAAATGCTGTGTTACTTTTACACCACATTTCATAGGATGGACACCTTCCAAAAAGGTTCACTGTTGTCTTGTTGGTCCACAGAATATCTTCATCATGATCATCATGATGTTTTCCTTTTGCTCAGCAGTGGTTTTTGCCTTAGAATTCACCACGAAGGCCATGTTTACCCAGTCTCTTTCACAATGTTGAATTCTGAACTCTGTTTGGTGAGTTGCAGAAATCAAAATAGCAAAACTGAATACCCGTTGTCAGATTTCACTTAGCAAAACACTGTAGTAACAAGAATAGTGGTCTGTCAGTGTTAAGGCTGATAAGTGTATACATAAAGCATTTTATATAAAAGGTGATTTTCTTGAGAAAAAGCAATCCTTTTCAAACACAGCTGGTTAGATCAATTCCTACATATCTCTTTCAGACGGAAAATAAGTATTTTACTTTTTATACCTTTTAGAATCAGACAAAATAACAGATTTTCTAACTTTTATTACTATTAATTCTAACTATTACTTTACTTTTTAGATCCACTCAGATGCTTTGAACTGCCTTAATATGCAGTCCAAATGCAGAAGTTTATGCTACTACCTGAAATAACCCAGTACTGCAAGGGAAAACAAAGCTAAGACAGAGGTCACACATTCCCCTCTCACCTGCGGGACCACTTGGCTGATGGCCGCCCAAAGGGTCTCTTCCACAGCACGCCGTGCAGCTGCACCTTGGTGCTGATGTCCAGCGCTTCAGAGTCTGACTGCTCCATGGACGTCCACGGTGACAACAAAGAGTTTCTGGATGAAGACGAGAACATCCCCTCAACAGGATCCCCTTCACTGGTGGGAGGTGGGGTCAAAATTAAAATAAATATATATATATATTATATATATATATATATATATATATATATATATATATATATATATATATATATATATATATATATAGCCAAAAAAGTGCTATAGCCTACAGTCGGTCAATAACAATTAGCCCAACAAAATTCGATTAGAAACAAACACAGAAGGGCTGCAGGCACATCTAGCTTTAATACCAGACAGGAAAAAGCAGCAAACAAATCCCAATAATTCAGCAGGGTGGAATGATCCACCTGCCAATATGCTCATCAGCTGGAGGCAGACAGCCTGCACCACAAAATGAAAACATCAGAGAGGGAGGGAAGCTTTAGGAATGAGTTGCTAAATCTGAAGCCGGTCGATATAGTCCGGCCAGTAAAAGCTGTTATTCAGATTACAGCACTCTCAGCTTGCAGCTCTTGGCAGGTATGCTCCATCTCTCTCTCTCCCCCATCCATCCTTTGCTCCCTCTGTTTGTCACTGTAGGAGCGAATGAGGTGGACAGCTGTTGTAGAGGGCATGGCTGCATGACTTTCTAGTAAAGGGGATAGAGAGGCTGAGCAGCTGATATGTAGCTTCAGTGTCATCAGTACCAGATTAATTCCCAGCCCATGTGTCTGAGTGGAAGGGCAGCCAGTGGATTATAAAGATACTGACAGCTCAGCTTTAATGTCCAGGACAGTGAAACGCATTAGCTCTGCAGAGGGCTTCCAGATGAAATGACCAGAACAACCCCGGCAGAAAAGAAAAATCTAAAACGGGGCTGCCCAAGTCCAGTCCTGGAGAGCTACTATCCAGCAACTTTCAGATGCATCCCTTCTCCAACACATCTGAATAAAATAAATTGCTTGTTACCAGGCCTCTGCAGAGCTGAATGACACACTGATGAGTGAATTTAGCCATTCAACTTAGATGTGTTAGAGAAAGGATGCATCTGAAAGTTGCAGAATGGTAGCACTCAAAGACTGGACTTGGGCAGCCCTGGTCTAAAAGTTAGAAAACTGGATCTTTCCACATTTTGTTTTGTTAAAAACACAAGCTTTACTTTCCTGGGATTTTATACATAACTGTCAAAAAATTTATTTACACCTAAAAATATGAAAAGTGTGACTTGCATTTGTATTCAGGCGCCTGTACCCCCTAAATAAAATCCATTATAACCAATTTGTCCTTCAGAAGTCTCCAAATTAGTAAATAAATCCAACTGTACTCTGAAGGCCACAGAAAATTGATTGAGAAAACTATTAAACAAACGGCATGATGAGGATTAAGACACACAGCACGCAGGTCAGAGAAAAAGCTGTGCAGAAGTATAAAGCAGGGGTAGAGGCTGATGGTAATTCTGTGAAGGTGAGAAAATGTGCTATGGTCAGAAAGGCCCATTACCTTAAACACACAATTCCAACAGTGAAACATGGTGGTGGCAGCTTCATGCTTTGGGGAAGCTTTTTTACATACACACTCCAACCAAACTGACTGAGCTTGAGCTAATCTGCAATCTAAAACGGGCAAGTTGTTGGAGACATATCCCCAAATATTTGCAGCTGTAGTTGCAGCAAACAGTTTCTGCCTCAGGGGGACTGAACCACATATTGTTTGCCACATTTTTCAGATAAAAAGAAAACAAATCCACTTCACATGCATTGATTTATAGGAGGCCTCTGGTGGTTTTGGGCCCCTAAGCTTAGATTGCTTATGCCTTGGGCCAGCTATGGGTACACAGTACATGGCATTTGATAATATTGAGCAGGAGAGAAGACAGATCCAGGAGTACTTTCTATAGGAAGGAAAAGTAAAACATTAATGGTTATAGCTCCTTTAGAGGCTTCATCTAGGAAAGAAAGACAGCTAAGCAGATGAACTCTGAGCCAGTTTTCAAGTCTAGAGGATAAAAGACAGCATATACAGTCACAGTAGAAGTTCAGCCAGTAGCTATGTCTAGGAGAGATAGGGTTAAACACTGAAATACAGGGCCAAGTGTATCATTGGTAGAAGGAGAGCATTAACTTGTTGGCAGCAGCAGCTTGGCCAATGTCTCCCTCCAAGAAGGTGCTACAGCTAAACACAGAGCCAGGTCAGATGTAGCATCTAGAAAAAGAAAAAACAGAGAGAGAGCATTGAGTTAAAAGCTGAAATAACAGGAAATAATGGAAAATTGGAGAGTAGTTTGAGAATTTAGCAGAGAGAGTGAACGTATGTCCTCCAGCAGTCCAAGCCTAAAGCAGCATAACTACAGAGATAGTTCAGGATAACCTAAGCCACTCTTAACTATAAGCTTTATCAAAAAGGAAAGTTTTAAGCCTAGCTTTAAAAGTAAACAGGATGTCTGCCTCACAAACTAAAAATGGGAGCTGGTTCCACAGGGGAGGAGCCTGATAACTAAAAGATCTGCCTCCCATTCTACTTCTAGAGACTCTAGGAACCACCAGTAAACCTGCAGTCTGAGAACGAAGTGCTCAGTTAGGAATATATGAAACAATCAGATCTCTGAGGTATGATGGAGCTAGATTATTAAGGGCTTTATATGTGAGAAGGAGAATTTTAAATTCTATTCTGGATTTAAGAGGGAGCCAACGAAGGGAAGCTAAAATAGGATCTCTCTTTTTAATTTTCATCAGAGCTCTTGCTGCAGCTGAAGGCAGCTGAAGGCTTTTAACTGCATTTTGTGGACATCCTAATAGTAAGGAATTACAATAGTCCAGCCTTGAATTAACTAATGTATGGAATAGTTTTTCAGTGTCACTCCTGGACAGGATATTTCTAATTTTCACAAATTTTCCAGAGGTGAAAGAAGGAAATCCTAGAAACCTTTTTAATGTAGGATTTAAGTGACATCTCCTGGTCGAAAATAACAAGTTTTTTTTACTTTATTTATTGATTGACTAAGCTGTTTCTTTTTCAAAGACTCCGGTTCAAAGACGACAACTTCTGTCTTGTCTATTAAAGTCATCCTAGTTTTTATGTCTTTAAGACATGCCTGTAGTCTATCCAACTGGTTAGGCTCACGATTTATGGATAAGTAAAGCTGAGTATCATCAGCATAACAGTGGAAATGTATCCCATGCTGCCTGATAATTTGACCAATTGGAAGCATATATACAGAAAGAGAATTGGCCCAAGTACTGAACCCTGTGGTACTCCACAGTTAATCCTGGAGTTTAAAGATGATTTATCATTTACATGAACAAACTGGAATCTGTCAGACAGATAAGATTTAAACCAGCCTAGTGCTGTTCCCCTGATCCCTACAGCATATTCCAGCCTTTCTAAGAGAATATTGTGATCGACTGTATCAAATGCAGCACTGAGATCTAACAGAACCAGTACAGACACAAGTCCATTATCTGAGGTAATAAGAATATCATTAGTGACTTTCAGCAGAGCTGTTTCAGTGCTATGATGAGCTCTGAAGCCTGACCGAAACTCTTCAAACAGGTCATTGCTGTGTAAATGCTCCCACATTTGATTAGCAACTATTTTCTCAAGAATTTTAGATAAAAACAGAAGCTTGGATATAGGTCTGTAATTTAGTAAATCAGCTTGATCAAGTGAAGGTTTCTTAAATAAAGGTTTAATTACAGCTACCTTAAAAGCCTGTGGTACATATCCATTTACTAAGGATAGATTAATCATATCTAAAATGGGTCTGGTAATCAGAGGGAACACTTCCTTAAATAATTTGGTTAGGATTGGGTCTAACATACAAGTTGAAGGTTTAGATTATCCTAATATGTTTGATAACTCAGGAAGATCCACTGGATTAAAGCAGTCCAAACACAGATCAGGTTCTACAGTTACTTCCAATGTTGTCTCACTTGCTGTGGATGAAGTAATCATCTTCGGCAGTATGCCAGTGATTTCATTTTCAATAGAATCATTTTTATTTAAAAATAATCCATTAAGTTATTACTGCTCAGAGCTAAGGGAATGGATGGCTCAACAGAGCTATGACTCTAAGTTTAGCAACTGTACTAAAAAGAAACCTAGGATTTTTCTTATTCTGTTCAGTTAATGATGAGAAATAAGCTGTTCTAGCTTGGCGAAGTGTCTTTTTAAACAACAGCAGACTATTTTTCCAGATTAAGTAGGAGTCCTCTCGGGGTGTAGAGAACCATTTTCTCCCTAATTTTCTAACATTGTGCATTAAAGTACGTAGATCTGAATTAAACCAGGGAGCCAGTTTCCTATGAATAATTAACTACTTTTTTAAGTGGGCTGCATTGTCTAATGCACCACACAATGATGAAGTAACACTATGAACAAGAGAATCAATTTGTAAAGGGGAAGAAACAAAATTATTGCCCTCATCTGGGTTTTTCTGTGACAATGGGGAAACTAAAAATAGAACAGATTCTTTAAAGGTTGTTACAGCATTGTCTGATAATGATCTACTATAATAAACATCTACTCAGTTAAGTTAAACTCAAAGGTTATTAAAAATGGTCTGACAGGACAGGGTTATGAAGAAATATTACTTCTTTACAATCAAAGCCATATGTCAGCACAAGGTCCAGAGAATGGAGACAAAGGTGGGTAGGTTTGCTAATGTTTTGAACAAAGCCAATTAAGTCCAATAAAGCATTAAAGGCTATATTTAGGCACTTTCAGTGTCAACATGAATGTTAAAATCGCTCACTATAATGACCCCATCTGTATTTAACCCTAAAAGAGATAAAAAGTCTGACAACTGATCTAAAAATTGAGATTGTGTGTTGCAATTTGAAAGGAAAACTAAGAATTAAAGATTCAAAAGAGTTGTAGCTATTAATTGGTCTGGAACTAATCAGTAAATCGGACTGAAAGATGGTTGCTACTCCTCCTCCACACCCAGTATTTTGAGGTATCACATACTCGTACTCATCGTCTTCCACTTTATCCGGGACCGGGTCGCGGGGTCAGCAGACTCAGCAGAGACGCCCAGAGGTCCCTCTCCCTAGACACCTCCTCCAGCTCCTCCGGGGGGAGCCCAAGGCGTTCCCAGGCCAGCCGAGAGACATAGTCCCTCCAACATGTCCTGGGCCGTCCCCTGGGCCTCCTCCCGGTGGGACGTGCCTGGAACACCTCCCAAGGTTTCCAGGAGGCATCCGATATAGATGCCCGAGCCACCTCAACTGGCTCCTCTCGATGTGGAGGAGCAGCGGCTCTACTCCGAGCCCCTCCCAGATGGCCGAGTGACATATTGGGAGGTAACTTTCTGACCCACATTCAGAACCACGAGCAGACAACCAAAACAGTTTGTAACTTGTTTATTTAATAAGCTGGGGCGAGTCTGGGATTGGTACTGGTCGGGGCTGGAACCTGGAGCTCTGTGAAGTACAGTCGGAGTTAGCAAGGGAAGATGAGGAGTGGTGCAGATCATTGACTGTGTGGAGGAAAATGAGAGGGCTTACGGTGCTGGTCAGAGAGGAAGGCTGGGAGGTACGGTTGCCGATGCAGAGGTTTGCTCCGGAAAGGTTTACTCCGGGGGTCCAAGTCGGTAAGTCCGTGGGCAGTGTCAGAGAGCGAGCGGGCTGGCGAACACAACTTGTCCGAGAAGGGGAGTCCGTGGGAAGCCAGCAGGGCGTTGGGCACAGGCAGGAGCTGTAGAGGACATAATGACCACTTTCACCCTCTTCGCTACATTCTCACACTACTCTCCAGTTTTGCATTATTTGCTGTTATTTCAGCTTTTAACTTTGTTCTCTCTCTTTTCTGTTCTTAGGAGCTACACCTGCCCTGACTTTGTGTCTACCTGTGACACCTTTCTGGAGAGGGGCATCGTCCAAGCTTCTGCTGGCAACAACTTAATGCTCACCCTCTACCAATGATCCACATGGCCCTGTCTTTCAGTGTTTAACCCTTTCTCTCTCCTAGACATGGCGATTGACTGAGCTTTTAATGTAACTAATTATATGTGCTCTCTTTCAGACTCTAACCTTGAAAACTGGCTCAGAGTTTATATGTTCTTTCTTTCTAGGTGAAACGACTAAAGGAGCTACATCCATTAACATTACTTTTCCTTCCCATGAAAAGTACTCCTGGATCAGTGCTTCTTTGTTCTTTTTGTGTCTCTGCTCTGTTCTCTCTAACTCCCAGTCGGTCGTGGCAGATGGTCGCTCACACTGAGCCTGGTTCTGCTGGAGGTTTCTTCCTGTTAAAAGGGAGTTTTTCCTCTCCACTGTCGCTACATGCATGCTCAGTATGAGGGATTGCTGCAAAGTCAACGCCAGTGACTGTCCACTGTCTCTACATGCTCATCCGGGAGGAGGGAATGCTGCAAGTCACTGACTGGATGCAATCTGCTGGGTTTCCTTAGACAGAAAACCTTTTATCCAATTTTCCAAAATTCCAACTGAATCTGACTGCACTGTTCAATGGTTAGGACTAATTGGAATGTATGTACCTGACTTTTGTGAAGTGCCTTGAGACAACATGTGTTGGGAATTGGCACTATATAAATAAAACTGAATTGATTGAATAGAGTGAACTGCTGGGCTTGATTTGTCCGGTTGGTTATGTTCATCGAAGAATGAAGATGGTCTCCAGAATGCAGACAGCTTACAGGACCTGGGGTTTGCAGCAGAGGTAAACTTAGGACAGACTGAACAGAGCATAACTGGTCACTAGACAGGTTTCTCAAAAACAAATGACATGGAGGCTTGAGGTTAACACTTATGTGGGATCATCAGGCGATGAATGCATGTCCTGCAGCTCCTTAAAAGCGCCTCAGGCTGGATTGCTCCCAGGTGTGCGGCATTAAGCCCATCACCACTTATAAGTGACTCTCCTCATGACAGACAGACTCAGACAAACAAATCCCACAACGTGACAGTACCCCCCTTCAAAGCATCATGGCGGTCAGGAGGAACCAGTTCGGCGGGATGCCTCAAACTCTCTAATTAGAGAGCCATCAGTAGAATAGGATCGGGGAATCCATGAGCGGTCCTCAGGACCGTACCCAACCCAGTCAACCAGGTACTGAGACCCCATGCCCCGACGGCGCACGTCCAGAATCCGCCACATGGCGTAGACAGGATGACTGTCAGTGCCCAGGGTGGGAAGAGGGGGCCCAACAGGAGGGAGGGACTGAGGAGTGACAACAGGTTTGAGCAGATAGACGTGAAACACAGGATGGACTTTCAGACTGGGAGGGATGTCGCGGCTGACAGCCGTAGGGCTCAGAACTGAGGCGATGGAATAAGGACCTATGTACCTGGGGGAGAGCTTCTTAGACATGCCCCTTAGATTAATGTCTCGGGTGGAAAACCACACCTTTTGGCCTGGGGAATACTGGGGGGCAGGAACCCGCCGTCTGTCGGTAAGTCGCCTGTTTCTGGCGCAGGTACGATTCAGGGCAGCTACGGTCTTGCTCCAAATGCCCTTGCACCTTCGAATATGTTGCCGAACTGATGGGGCAGAGATCTGCTGCTCATCTTCTGGAAAGAGTGGGGGCTGATAGCCCAGGGAGATCTCGAAAGGAGAATAGCCCGTAGCGGCGGAAACGTGGCTGTTGTGCGCATACTCGACCCAAGGGAGATGTGTACTCCAAGTAGTTGGGTTCGAGGAACACAGGCAGCAGAGGGTTGCTTCAAGCTCCTGGTTCATCCGCTCGACCTGACCGTTGGTTTGCGGATGGAAACCCAAGCTCAGGGCCACCTTAGCACCCAGAGCCGAGCAAAACTCCTTCCACACTTTGGATATAAACTGGGGACCACTGTCTGACAAAATCTCTAAAGGAAGCCCGTGTAGGCAGAAAACGTGTTTGATTAGCAGGTGGGCTGTTTCTAGAGACGTGGGGAGCTTCCGCAGGGGAACTAGGTGACAGGTTTTGGAAAAACGGTCCACAATAGTTAGGATAACTGTGAACCCTTTAGAGGGTGGCAGACCTGTGACAAAGTCGAGAGCAATGTTGGACCAGGGTCGTTTAGGGATGGGTAAGAGCTGTAACATCCCTGCGGGAGGCTGGTTTCGAGCCTTATTGCGGGTGCAGACTTGGCAGGCCGAAATTCACAGAAGAAGTGGACCCCCACGTTATACTCCTCTCCCCCCAAACCCAGACTGACCCCCCCGTTAAACACCCCCTCACCCCAGACCCTGACCCAGACCGCACAGAACTCCCATCTCCCCACTGAGCCTGCTTTTTGCTTTACTGGATTCTGATAACATGAAAGGAGGTCTTAAGATCGGGACTTAAATGGCTCTGACATCTTTTCCATTCAACACCCCCTGTGGCCGAGGCCCTGCTACCAACCCAACATCTTCCAAACCCCGCAGAGCCCCACCACCTCCTAATCTATCTCCTCCTAATCAGGACCTTCAAATCACTTCTCTGTGATACAGTCTGGGCCCCAGTGGTAATTCTATCAGAAATGAGCATGTCCAGGAAAAACTTGGGCCCCTAATAGGAGACAGTTGTAAATTCTCTGTGCTAATACGTGACAGAAAGAACAAAGCCAAAAGGATAAGAGACAGTAATAAACAATCAAAAAAAGCCATAAACTGTCAGGTACAACCAGACAACTAAGTCATATATGAACATTAGATCTCTGTCAGGAAAATCATTTTTAATCAATGACTTCATTACTGACCATGATCTTGATGTTATGTTTTTAACAGAAACATGGTTACATGAATTTAATGAAGCTCCCATTCTGATAGTCGATGCCTCCGAACCAAAATTTTCTTAGTGAGAGCAGACAGCAAAGAAAAGGTGTTTAAAGATATACTAAAGTGTAAAAAAGTATTTCTGGGCAAATTTGGGCAAATTTGACTCTTTTGAATATTTGGCTCTCCAGGTAAAGAGCCCGGTCTGAACCATGTTCTTGAATATTTACAGGCCTCCTAAGTCCAAAACAAACTTTTTCAGTGATTTTAATGAGCTTTTATCTGTGATGTGTGTTGATTATGACTGTTTAATTATTGTGAGAGACTTCAACATTCACACGGACAATCTTGAAGACAGAAGTGCAATAGATCTATGTGACACTCTTAGAAATTTTGGTTTGACTCAACATGTTAAACAGCAAATGCACAAACAGGGACATATTTTGGACTTGATCATCACTAAGGGTCTAAACATTTCCATGGTGTCTATAACTGATGTTGCCCTATCTGACCACTTTTCTGTTATTTTTGAAAGCATCATCTCCAATGGCACAGTTTGCCAAAGAGACATTATAAGAAAACGCATCTTTAAGGACGGTGCTGCTGAAACCTTTAACCAAAATTATTCTTCTACCTCTAGTTTGCCCTGTAACACTGTAGATGAGCTGGTAGATAACTTTCCTTCTAAAATCTCGGACATAATTGATTCAATTGCTCCAATTAAAGTGAAAGTCGTTTCTGGGAAGAAAATGTCTCTGTGGAGAAGTGCTCCACCAGTCAGAAGTTAAAAAAAGGAGTGTCGAAAAGCTGAACGCAGGTGGCGAAAGACTGGACTCCAGGTTCACTATATTATCTATAAAGAGAGACTATACAGATATAACCTACAACTGAAAAATGCAAGGGGATCTTTCTTTTCTGAGATCATCAGCAAAAACATTAACAGTGCTCGTGCCTTATTTGCCACGGTCGACAGGTTAACAAACCCTCCTGTAACTGTAGCATCTGAACTCCACTCTACCAGGGCCTGCAATGAATTTGCTAACTTCTTCACTGGAAAAACCCAAAAGATCAGAGGGGCAGTCAGCACATCCACATCAACTCCAGTACCAGTTGTCTCCAACTAGAACTAATTTTGACAAAATTTCCCAATTTCACCAAATAAACGACAAAAACTTAGAAGAAATCGTACACCAACTAAGCTCTTCTTCCTGCTGTCTCGATGTTTTACCCACAGCTTTCCTTAAGAAAGTTTTGCCTGTAATAACATCTTATTTAGCACAAATAATAAACACGTCCCTTTTGTCAGGTGTTTTCCCCCAGGCCCTGAAAACAGCAATAATCAAACCTCTATTGAAAAAGAGCAACTTGGACAAGCTGCTACTACAGAACTACAGGCCTATATCAAACCTCCCCTTCATCAGCAAGATTATTGAAAAAGCTGTGTTTCAACAGTTAAACAACTTCCTAACAATGACCAACCGCTTCAATGTCTTCCAGTCAGGCTTCCGTGCTCACCACAGTACAGAGACTGCGTTTGTCAAGGTGCTCAATGACATCCGTATAAATGCAGACTGTGGAAGAACCACAGTGCTGGTATTATTGGACCTTAGTGCAGCATTCGACACTGTTGATCACTCCATTTTATTAGAGCGCCTGGAAAACTGGGTCGGCCTTTCTGGTACAGCACTCAATTGGTTTAAATCCTACTTGAAGGACAGAAACTTTTTTGTGTCAGTAGATAACTTTACATCAGAGATTTCCAATTCAATATCTACATGCTCCCCCTAACTCAGATTTTAATAAACAACAACGTAAGTTATCATAACTATGCAGACGACACACAGCTATCGTTACGATGTCACCAGGTGACTATGAACACATTCAAGTGCTGGGTAAATGCTTAGAAGAAATCAAATAATGGATGTGCCAAAATTTTCTTCAGCTGAATCAAAACAAAACTGAAGTAATAATCTTTGGACCAAAGGAAGAGCGTTTAAATGTTAGCACGAAGCTTCAGTTAATACGGCTAGAAACCACCTGTTAGGCTCGAAACCTGGATGTAGTGATGGACTCAGACCTGAACCTTCAGAGACACATAAAGACAGTAACAAGGTCAGCCTTCTATCGCCTAAAGAACATCTCCAGGATTAAAGGACTAATGTCTCAGCAGGACCTTGAAAAACTAATTCATGCGTTCATCTTTAGTAGAATTGATTACTGCAACGGTGTCTTCACAGGTCTGCCTAAAAAGTCGATCAGACAGCTGCAGTTGATCCAGAATGCTGCTGCCCGCGTCCTCACTAGAACTAAGAAAGTGGAGCACATCACCCCGGTTCTAAAGTCCCTACACTGGCTCCCTGTAGCTCAGAGAATAGACTTTAAAATACTTCTGAATCACTGAATAACTTAGCACCAAAATACATTACAGACTTGTTGTCAGTGTATCAACCACCTAGTCCTCTCAGGTCTTCTGGCTCAAATCTACTCTGCGTACCCAGAACCAGAACCAAACATGGAGAAGCAGCTTTTAGTTCTTATGCTCCACTAATCTGGTATAAATTCCCAGAAAACTGTAAAAGCGCCAAAACCCTAAGTTGCTTTAATTCAAGATTAAAAACATATTTGTTTAGAGTGGCCTTTGAATGTGTTATCTAAACATTATTAGTTAAGTTTTCAGTCCAATTTTCCTTTCATTTTCTTATCCATCATTCTACTCTCTTTTTTTTGGATTACCTCTATTGTTTGATTTTCTGTATCATTGTAATGTTTTTCCTTATGTACAGCGCCTTGAGTGCCTTGTTGCTGAAAAGCGCTATATAAATAAACTTAACTTCCAGCAGATCCAACTCACCACCAGTTGGTGATCAGTGGACAGCTCAGCCCCTCTCTTCACCCGAGTGTCCAAAATATGCGGCCGAAGGTCTGACGGTACGACAACAAAGTTGATCATCAACCTCCTGCCTAGGCTGTCCTGGTGCCAAGTGCACTGATGGACACCCTTATGCTTGAACATGGTGTTCATTATGGACAATCCGTGACTAGCACAGAAGTCCAATAACGAAACACCACTCCGATTCAGATCGGGGAGGCCATTCCTCCCGATCACGCCTCTCTAGGTGTCACTGTCATTTCCCACGTGGGCGTTGAAGTCCCCCAGCAGAATAATGGAGTCCCCGGGAGGGGCACTATCCAGCACCCCCGACAGGGACATCAAGAAGGCCGGGTACTCCGCACCACCGCCTGGCCCATAGGCCAAAACGACAGTCAGAGACCTGTCCCCAACCCGAAGGCGCAGGGATGTGACCCTCTCATCCACTGGGGTAAACCCCAACACAAGACGGCTGAGCTGGGGGGCAACAAGCAAACCCACCCCAGCCCGCTGCCTCTCCCTGTGGGCCACTCCAGAGTAGAAGAGAGTCCAGCCCCTCTCGAGGTGATGGGTTCCAGAGCCCATGCTGTGCGTGGAGGTGAGCCTGACTATTTCTAGCCGATATCTCTCGACCTCCCGCACAAGCTCAGGATCCTTCCCCTCTAGTGAGGTGACATTCCACGTCCCTAAGCATCCGGGGATCGGGCCGCCAAGGTCTCCATCTTCGTCTGCCGCCCAATCCTCTTTGCACCGGTCCCTCACAGTTCCCCCTGCAGGTGGTGGGCCCACTGGGGGATGGCCTTGCGTCTCTCCTTCGGGCTTGGCCTGGCCGAGTCTTGCAAGGAGCAACCCAGCCAACAGGCGCTCTCTGACGGGTCCCAACCCCAGGCCTGGCTCCAGGGTGGGAACCTGGCTCCACCATACCAGGCGACGTCACGTGCCTCGATCGTATAGTCCTCATGAGGGTGTCTTGAACGGCTTTTTGTCTGACCCGTCACCTAGAGCCTGTTTGCCATGGGAGACCCTACCAGGGGCATTTAAGCCCCAGACAACATAGCCTCTAGGATCATTCGGGCACTCAAACCCCTCCACCACGTTATGGTGGCGGTTCATAGAGGGTATTTTGAGGTATGTAAAAATTTGAATGATTAGTAAGAGTTGCTGCAGCCAGGTTTCTGTGAGACAAAATAAATCAGTCTGATTCTCACAAATCAAGTCATTAACTAACAAAGTGTTTGAAGAGAGGGAACCTCTGTTCAATAAGCCAAATTTAATTGTTTTATTTTTCTTTTCAGCCTAAGTTTTATTTATGTCTATGATATTTTCATGATTTCCTCCTTTCAGATTATTTTTTTATCTATTCAATTTTGGCCGTGGGCGAGACACTATCTTAATAGGGTAATGGGTGGGTAGCAGTACAGAAGCTGCAGAGAGGAGTGTTAAACTATGACCCTGCTTCCTGGTCTGAACCCTGGGTTGTTAGAGTTTTGGTAAATTAATAAATTGGGCCAGATTCCTAGAAAGAAGAGCTGCTCCATCCAAAGTGGGATACATGCTGTCTCTCCGGATCAAACCAGGTTTTCCCCAAAATGTTGGCCAATTATCAATGTAGCCCACATAAATTTAATTAATAGCTAAAATTTTGCCTGTTTACATATAGATCTTTGAGGATAGTGCAAGACAACACAGGTTCACTGGAGCTTTAAATGTATTAGATTCAGTTATGAGAATCATCCATAAAACTAATATTTTGACTCTAGGAAATTGATCTCTCCCTAATTTTAGCAAAAAATGCTATTATGCAGTATATCATTCTCTTGGATGTGCAGCAAGAAGTTAAATTCTTCAAGGTCCACTGCTGAAAAAAATAAAGAAACACTTTGAAACACATTAGATCTCAATTGAAAGATCATGCTGGATAACCATACTGATATGGAATGGCTAATTAGGAACAAAAGGATGCCACATAATTTGATGAAAATGAAAATGATCAACCCTCAGAGGGATAATCCAAAGTCACATAACTTTAAACTAAAAAACTGATGCAGCAGGCTAGTACAATTTTTTGAAATGTCATCGCAGCAACTCAAAATGGTCCTCAGTAGTTTGTATGGGCCCTACGTCCTTGTTTGCATGCCTGACAACGTCGAGGTGTTCTCCTTATGAGATGATGGATGGTGTCCTGGATCCTCCTAGATCCTGACCAGGACATCACTGAGCTTCTGGACAGTCTGAGGTGCAACCTGGTGCCACCAAATGGACCTAAACATGATGTCCCAGAGATGTTCTATTGGATTTAGGTCAGGGGAGCATGGCAGTCAATGGTATTAATTCCTTTATTCTTAAGGAATTGCCTGCATTCTCTTGCCACATGAGGCATAACATTATTATGCACCAGGAGGAACTCAGGACCCACTGCACCAGAGAAAGGTCTAACAATGGGTCTAAGGATTTCATCCCAAAATCTAATGTCAGTCAGGGTGTCATCATTTATCCTGTACATGTCTGTGTGTCCCTTGAGGGATATGCCTCCCCAGACCAACACTGACCCACCACCAAACTGACCATACTGAACAATGTTGCAGGCAGCATAACGTTCACCGCAGCCCAACATGAGCATATGATCCTGCTCTCATCTGTGAAAAGAACACGGCGCCCTACCACCATCCGGTGGTCTCTGGCAAATGCCAGCAGAGCTCCATGGTACCGGGCAGTAAGCACAGGGACCGCTAGAGGACATCGGGACCTCAGGCCACCCTCATGATGTCTGTTTCTAATGGTTTGGTCAGAGATCTTAACCCAGTGGCCCGCTGGAGGCCACTTTGTAACAATCTGGCAGTACTCATCCTGTTCCTCTTTGCACCAAGGAGCAGATACTGGTCCTGCTGATGGGTTAAGGACCTCCAACGGCCCTGTCCAGCTCTCCTAGAGTAACGGCCTGTCTCCTGGAATCTCCTCCATGCCTCTCCTACGGCACTGTATTGGGAGACACAATGACACGTATTGATGTACTGTCCTGATTGAGTTGGACTGCCTGTGCAACCTCTGTAGGGTCCAGGTATCGCTTCATGCTCCTGAAAAGAGGGGAAAAAATGTCTGTGGCCTCCCCCTGCAAAACCATTCCTGTTTTTGGGTTCATCTCAGTGTTCCCCCTTTAGTGCACCTGTTGTTAATTTCATTAATACCAAAACAGCTGACACCAATTAACAACCCACTCTAGTTCTGAACTGACCAGATCAGTATTTCACTACTGCCTTGCTAGCATGTAGAAATATTTCAAGAATTCAACATAACCATTAGCTCCATATAGGCTTCCTTTAATAAGGGCATTTTGACTGTCTACCCAGGGCCGCATGGCCTATGGGATGCCGCTAGGAAACATATTTTTTTTAAATATTACAAAACACTTATGTGATTTGCACCCTGAACTTTTTTTCTATCATTCTTTTCCATTTCTAGTCAAAGAATATGGTAACTCTGCCATAGAGTTAAAGATGCAATCACAGTAGAAAATGTTGACACACACTAGTGATGGATGGCTTTGAAGTTGGTATGTGCCTCATAGCTTATGAAACTGTGCTAAACTAGAGACCCTTATCAGTGCTTTGTATGAGGTCTGGATAGATTAGAGAAACATGGATTTAGGTAAATTGATTAAGTAACCTTTAAATCAGTTTATGATTGGTGGATAAAAGAGCTTCTTATTTTTCTCAAAAATGTCAAAATGCATTAGATTCCTAAATTATTTCCTAATGTTTCTGATATGCAACTACTTTTTGGTTTTCTGCTGCATGGGGGAGCAGGTGTCAGTCTGGTGGTGTCGGGAGAAGCTCTAGATGTCGCCCAAAGGACCATTTCTGCAGCAACCGTCACTGACTGCATTCATAACAGTTTGGTTTTAAATTTGTTTAGTGATTTAAATGTCCATACAGCCAGACAAAACAAAATAACAATGCCTGGATTCTGATGCAATACTGTTGGGAATGATAAGGTTATGCACAAAAGTTGATGAAAAAGATTTGATCACAATAGATCGAGATAAGCCCCAAACATGTTTATTCTAACTGGAAGTAATATTGTTTTTTTTGATATAAAATTAGTGGAGGCAGTTAAACATTAGGGTGATGGCAAAAAGGCCTTCCAACCTGAAAGAGTTGGAGCTCATCACCAAACCTCATTTATCAAAATACCAGTGGAAACCTGACAAGGGCTTGATTGCTGTAATGTGCATAAAGATTTTCAATGAATTATTCAGATAGGTTTATATTGTCAACATCCAATTTTTTTATAAAATGTAAATAAATGTTTTCAAACTAAATCATCCTTTCACAGTTTTTGGTTTTACTTTTGAGAAATTTCTATCTAATTTTTTCATCAGAAACAAACTTCTTGGTTGAATGAAAGGAATTTTAACTCTAAATCTGCATGAGAAGCATGAATAATTTGGTCTAAACTGTAGTCTGCAGCCTTGTGTCAGAGGTACCACAGTATTCATACAAGTGCAAAAAAAAATGAAGGACAAGAAATTCAAATCAGAAAGTATTTATAAGTATGTTTTTTTGAAGGAAGGTCGCTATGTACAGCGTAGGAACGTACAGATGACCCACTGCTGTGAGCAGGTACAGGTGATGACATATAGACAAATGTTCAACCTGCTTAGATTTTTAACGGATTTCAGTTTTATTAGGACCGGAACAGAGGCAGGGCTCACAGATCTGCATTTAGGAATCACATTACAAGTGCAACACTGTACACACACTTTACAGGCATCACTGCAGGGAAACAAAGCAAGTCAGCCCCAATTTCATCATCTATTTTTTTTCATTATTGCTCATTCTGATTGATGAGAGAATTGCCCAACATGTTAAAAGTTCTCCACATACAATATACTGTTCTCCTGAGCTGATGGCCCCTATCCAGTCAATTCTTTTCTACAAGACAGGTCTGTCATTCACTCAGAAACACCAGATGTGCCCTCCACCTGAACTCTACAATCACTTAAGACAAATATGTACAGAATGCTTTCATTTACAGTAAAGTTTACAAGAAAAAGAAATCATTAGAGCTAGCAAGTAAACCATAAAAAAGTGACATAACAAAAAGGTAGGCATCTGTAAGTAGGGTGAAGAAGAGGACTGCAAAGAGGGTGTTTGCATGTGATGTTACAGGATGCCATGCACCAAAAGTGAACCAATCCAGGCGTCAACGTGCCAAGAACCAAGTTACCTCTCTAAAGGATTAGGTAACCAACACTTGACTGACAAACTGACACATGAAACCCACAGCTGGTTTATCTGGTTCAGTAGGGTTTTCAGGGAGAATAAGATGACTGGGACGTCAGGTTCAAACTGTAAGGTTCTCATGGCGCTGTCGTCCTCTTCCGCTACTGGTCTCACACTTCTTCTTATGGCACTTGAAAATCAGTCTAAGAAATTTACACTCTGTACAGTTATATAAAAAGTGATTTTCACAAGCCAAAAAAATATATATATATCACAAGCTCAATCAACACCAAATCTCACAGTGCACCAGCCATCCCATTAAAGATGATTAAAACCAGAGTGGGTTCAGGGAATTTAAACAAGCATGATTATGCAACACTGAAACTCTGCTTGGATCTAAATACAACGAGCTAAAAAAAGATCTGCTTTCCCAAAATAAGATTTCTGGTGGACTAAATGTGTACATACAGTAGTAGTATTGTGTCAGAGTCAACAGATAAAACATCACCATGCGCCTTGGTTATTTCAGCTCTGATTCCCTCAGCACCACTCATTCTGGTTCAATCAAGTCTTGTGATGGGCCTGCAAGGAGATCCATGTGGTTCATGGGGTCCACCAGCAGACGGTAATCAATAAGACATTTAAATCTGCATTGTCTGAAGTCTCGAATTCAGCGTCTTTCCCCTGTACACGGGTCAGAGGTTCTCCCCCTGTGGGCCTAATGGTGGTGACCGATGGACAGCACCAGAGGAATGAGGCAGCCTAGAACCAAAGCTCCCACCTCCACTTTGCTCAGTCCCTTCCCTCCGCTCCCTCCTGCGGGAGCGTGGCTGTGGCCACCGCCTCCCACCTCAGGGAGGACATGCACGGTGGCCACGTAGAGGAAGGTGCCAGCGGAAAAGAGCATGGCGACCCCGGTGGCGTTGATGTCTGACAAAGCTTCTTTGCTGCTCTGAGAAGAGGGAAAACAACAGGATAACCGTGTGAAACAAAACCCTCCTGCAGGGAATTAATGCTGAAGATTATCATGACTAACAGAAAATCCCATTTCATCTGTTTGAAGACAGCGTCCCATTTCAGCTATATACAAAATATTATACAATAGTGACTGTGGGCTGCCATTCTTTTCTGTTTAATGAATCAAATGTTTTTAAGAAAAAAAACTCTTTTACCTTTAGCTAATTTACACACATCTTTACTGCAGTGTCTACAGCATTTATAAGACTGAAGTAAGAAAGTTAAATTGATGCCTCAACACAAAGATTACATGTTCCTCATACAGTGCTTTGCAAAAGTATTGATACCCCTCGGGTTTTCTTGACTCTCTCATGTCACAACCACACTTTAACTTATTTTATTAGGATTTCTGTGACAGACCAACACGCAGTGTTACCACATATTTCCACTAGGATTTAGGTCTGGACTTTGACTGGGCCATTCTAACAAATGAATATGCTTTGATCTAAACCAATGCCTAGCGTTCCATAGCTCTGGCTGTATGTTTATGGCCGCCCTGCTGAAAGGTGAACCCCCTGACCCGCTCTAAATTTTTTCCAGACTTGCCTTGTAGTTAAATCAGCTTTCTGAGAAGGATCCCTACAGCAGGATGTGGCAGCAGAAAACATTGTAGAAAGGTTCAGTCTTGGCCATCTGACCAACACCTTCCTTCACATGTTAGCTGTGTCCCTTACATGGTTTGAGGCAAACTCTTAAACTGAAATTCATTCGACCAGGGTTGTGGGGTGCACAACTACAAGTTGTACTGTTAACAGATTCTCCCTTCAGAGATTTGTATATCTGCAGGTCCCTTAGAGTTCAGGGTTTCTACACATTTTCATTTATAAATTCCAGTCCTTTATGTTGATTTAAAAGCATAAAATACAAGGATCCTTATGAATTTATGGCAGACAGCTATACAGTGGCGAGGCTTTAAATATGGAACCAGGAAGAAGTTTATGTCATGTTATGTAAAGGAAGTACAACACAAGGAATGACAGAAAAGAAGGAATTAAGGACACAAGGAAGGGCTGGAGGTAGGACATGAGGAAGACAGAAGGGAAGGAGGAATTGATGATATTTGTTTACTAATGTTTTCTCTAACAATCCTCAAAGTACTTCCACTCAACAACTGGATTTATACTGACTTTAAATTACATAAAGATGGATTCTACTGACACATTATGTGACATCTCAGGCAGTTTGTTGCACTGGATTTTATTTAAGGAGATCAGAGATGGCCGAATAAAAAAAGGCCACCCTTTTAGATTTTTATCTATTAAAAAAAATGAATAGAGTGAATATTTTGTGTTCAGATTCACAACTTCGCACCGGTTTGTGTTGGTCTATTACAAAAAAAATCCAATAAAATAGCCTTCATATATGATTGTCACAGTGGCAAGGTTGAAGGAGGTATGAATACTTTTTTACTTTTCTTTCCATCACTTCTTTCGTAACCAGGTGTCAAAAGACAGAAAACATTTCTATTACCGCCTAAATAATGATTAGACCCAAACAATAATCCTGCTATAAACACAAGTTTACCTGACTGAGGCCTAAAAACGTGATCATGGCGAGAACGGGAGCTGCCAAGGCAAACACTAACAGGTGCTTGCGAATGCGGTTCCTCTCAAGACCAGCATGCATCAGGAACGACACCAAGCCGAAAGCCGCTGGAGCCTGCAAATTACAGGGCAGAAGAACGCAGTTTACTGCACAACAGAGAGCTGATCTGAGTGGATTTCTTTATTCACTTATTCCTAAGCACATTTTACTACACGATTTGCTAAAATTCAGTTGAACAAGATTTAAATACCCAAAATTTTAAGAAAGGAATAATAAGCAATATAACTATATAGCAAAACCCACAACACAGTCGTTAATAAGGGAATTACATACTAGAAGATATATTTTATATTTACCTTATGCAACATAATAGCTACAAAGACAATGAGCTGAACGCTGGTCTGAGATGTTGAGGCAGCAGCTCCTAATGCGACTCCATCAGCTGGAAACAAGGGTAACACAGCAGATGAGGCAATTTAGTATTTTAAAACCCTTAAACAAAAAAACTTCATCAGTCAAAATTCGGAAATAACTTTGTGTTTTGATCCACTCCATTAAAGCTAGTAGATTACTGGTAGAAGTAGAGGAAGTTGCAATAATCATATATACAGAGATGTCTTAAGTTAGGGAACATCTCCATTTGTGATTAATCAATGTCTGTAAGAGTTTAAGGAGAATGAAATGGACTTACCTGCAGCATGGACTACAAGACCCAGAGTAGTGGTGATTTTTGAGTTAGTGACTCTTGCCGACTCTGGATCTAAGATGGGCATAAACAAAATATATATATATATATATATATTTTTTTTTTTCTATTATTATTTCTAGAGGTTTCAGGGTCTAAATGCTCTAATTTCTCCAACTAAGCCCATCTGTTGCTCATCCTTTATTATTCTGACCTTCAGCGTTGTGAACATGAGCACTGCCTATTTGGTCCACCAGCAACATGAAGACAAAGCCGAGCACCAAAGAGATACCGATGCAGGCGTGGAGCTGCTCGTGACTGTGCTCGTGTTTCCCTGTGGTGTCCAGAGCTGCTTCTGCTTCACCCTTGGCCTCAGATGCTTGCACAGCCCCAGCCTGTGCGTGGCTGTGGTGCACACCTAGAGAGACAATTCAAAGGAAACATGGACAGGTAAATGTGAGGTAAATGGAAATACTCATCTGCACAAAAAGCACCACAAATTACATCAATATTACAAATAAGAGTTGAACAAATAGATGGAAAAATAAAAGGAAATGTCAACATTTTGTACTCCAAGACCAGCTGAACTTTACTCTGTTTGAAAAAGATTTCCACAATCTGAACCTACACAGGGTGAAGTTCATACAAAGACTTGCAAAAGTATTCATACCACTAGTTGAACATTGGTTTGTCTAGATTTTGTTACATTATAGGTAGAAACCTCAATGTAATGCATTAGTATATTATGAGATAAATCAAGAAGTAATACATTATTATGAAATAGAAGGATTTGTGATTTAAAATGGTTGCACAGAGACGAATCTGAAGAATGTGCCATGTTTTACAATCAGCTCACAGAGTCAATACTTTTACACACCTATTGCTAAACTTGCATTTTCAGGTCTTTGGGGTATTTTTCTATATCTTCCAAAACTGCTAAAAGAGATTGGAAGCAAAGAGCCTGTGAAAATCAGTTTTCAAGTCTTGCCAGAGATCTTGATTGGATTTAGGTCTGGACTTTGACTGTACCATTCTAGGTCATGAATATGTTTTAAATTAACCTATTCCACTGTAGAATTTGGTGTACTTTTAGGGTTACTGTCCCTCTGGAAGGTGCACCGTCGCCCCCCAGTATCGTAGCGTTTGCAGCCTGCGTTTTCTTCTAAGATCCCAGTTTTCCGTTTCATCCGTCTTCCCATCAACTCTGACTGACTTCATTTTCCATGGTGAAGAAAAGCATCCACACAGCATGATGCTGCCACTACCATGTTTCACCACAGGGATGGTGTGTTTAGGGTGATATGGTGTGTTTTCTATTTTTTTGTCTTATGTGATTACAGCACCTTCATTCAAACGTTTGCTGTGCCTAACGTCATTCACTAACTAGGTGATTTCTGAAGGCATGTGGTTGCATTGGATTTTCTTTTAGAGCAAAGGGAAAGCTGTACTACAAATGCACAACATTTTTAATTTTTTTTTTAATCATGCTTTATTTTCTCTCTACTTTACAACTTTATGTTGGTCTATAATGTAAAATCCTATTAAAATACATAGAATTTTGTGGCTGCAACGGGACGAAATGTGGAAATCAGGGGTTTGAATATACTGCAAAGCCACTTACAATGTTTGTTTATGTAAAACACTCGTAAAAAATGAAAAAGAATGTTTTTGGACTCAAGGTTTGTTATCAGTAAGAGATGAGAACTGAGAAGAGTTTTAAAAAGTGGAGGTTATGATCACAGGGTCAGTTCAAGCCATACATCAAAGAGCAGGTGATGTGACCCCTACACAGCTATTATTACAATTTGGTATTTGATATTCTTAAAGGAGTTGGACTAGACAAGGTTTCATTGTGCATTTTACAGCTCAAAAGTCTGTCTGGTGTGAAATTATTGGTGCTAAGATGAGATTCTATGGCAGAGAAAGAGTAATAGTGTGTGGACAAACATCGTCAATTTCTTACTGAGAGAAAACCTTTTAATTTCCTTTCATAAACCATGGTCATGACACAAGCAGTGACACTTTTTATCTTAACATTTTAATGACAAATAGTTCTTAGCGTGCCTTTTACAATATATGTCAGGGTCATTTCTAAGAAAATAATCTTAATATGGCAACAAACAAACACTATCTGCCCTTGGAAGTTCCCATCTTTACAGTACAAACAGAACTGGAAATGTGTGTCTGTAGTACTATTGGGTATGTTGTCTTGGGGGACTCTGAAACTTTGATAAAAAAATTTAAAAAAAACAACAAATTGTTAGTTCATTTTACCATGTGCCTGCACCGCCTTGCATAAGTACTTCTACACATTTATTTGTGCTGCTACCACAAACTTCCACATGTGGCATTGTATGACAGTTATACAATCCACAAATCTGGACTTTATGGAAGAGTGGCGAGAAGAAAACAGCCGTCACTGAAAGAGAGCCAGGTAATTAAAAGCTGACAAAGCCAGTTACTACATAAACACACGTGGTAAGAACCAAACATGACGTATAGAAAGCTCTTTCAAGACGTAACGACAAACTCTACCTTCAAGGATCTCTTCATAAAGTGCGTGTACTCCCTCGGGAATGATAACCGCAAGTGCAGTTCCACAGAGCAGCCCTGCTCCAAGCACAGTGATCAGCTTCAGTTTCTCCTGGACAAACGGGCACGAACAAAGCCTCAGCACAAGACAAACACTGTTTATTCAGCAGACGATACGACTTTCTGAAGTGATCAATACTTTGGGTGTAAAGCTCAAATTAGCTTCTCAATGAAAGCTTTCAAGAGCTGTTGCACTGTTCTAGATTTGTTCAAAACTTACCTCTGAGAAGTTGACAGCAAGAGGTATTGTCCCGGCCACGTAACATCCCACCAACATCGCAAGAGACAGCAGGCTGATCGAGCTAAAATCGTCCATGGCTGCACCTTCCTTTTCAGCTAGCCTACTGCGAGTCTACTGCTAAACCATCAAACAAAAACTTTTAACATAGAACCTGGAGCTTGTACAGTCCGACAACATGCCCAGAATGTAGGTACCGCTCAAGAAGGGCTGATAATTTAATAGGACTCTCCTGATACCGGTCTGGTTAGATTCCAAAACATTCACGATAACTATGAGGAACGCAGCAGCCTCTGGCCTCGATGGCAACGCTAATGCTAACTAGCTTCAGTAATTATACGACTCACGGTCTTCAGAAAAAGAGAAACGCTGCCACGTCATTCCTGCATTGTGTTAGTAAACGCCGTATCTTTTCCGATGGGGTCTCTGGTATAAAATAATATTGCAACTTTCCGTGGTGGCTAACAGCAAACAAAGGTGCTAACAGGATATCATCTTGTTTTAGTGCCTGTCAAGTACTTCCGGGTCACAATTCAACCTCTGGGGTTGCCACGTACCCGCGAGACTTATTAAAGAAAAGAAAGATTCAAAACGATTTAGAAGAAAAATGTAATTTATGGTAACTTAAAAATATATAAGCAGATTGGACGTCTTAAAACATTTTTACTTAACTTATTTACCAAGTTTAATTAATTTATTTCTAACTCATCCATTCATTGACTGAATGGTGATTTTTACGTGCACTCGTGTGTAAATGTCATGTTGGAAACGTATTTCGGGTTTTAAATGATCGTTTAATCACTTTTTCTAGCTTAAGATGATAACAAACGCTTCAGTGATTTTTACAAAAACAAAACTAGGCACATGACTTTGTATTTATTCAGAAATCAACAAATTAGGTGTTATACTTGCTGAGAAACAGCTTTCTTGATCATAAAAAAAGATTAAAGGTTTTGCTACAAAAGTTTTCAACACTAATAAAATCAGTTGAGTTTTAATGTTATGAGGACCATTTATCAGCTCCCATGAAAGTCAGATTTCTTTCCTAGCTGCTCTGACAACTTATCAGGCTTATTAAGTCTAACAAAGTCAAAATGACCTTTTTGGGGTAGAGAAACCAGAGCACCATCAGGTATTCCTTTACAGAATTAGCATTCCCTTTACGTCCAAAATAAGTAAAAGCAAAAACAGACTCCAACACCATACATTTTAACTTTTTTTAAAAAAAGCATGTTTATTAGTTCACCTGTTAGGGCAGAGCTTTCACAGAACACTGGCAACTCATAGCAGTATGTACAATGTTCAACAAACTGGAGAAAAGACAGTAAAATGCAACTGCAATTTCTCTAACAATGTCAAAAAAAAAAAGTACAACCAAAGTTTTACCATGCTTGAGGTTTGTGCAAACTCTGTTCACAAAATCGGACCTTATCATACAGACACACACTCACAAACATACAAGGTAGCAGCTCCTTGCAAGATGGAATGGAGAGATGCATGGGCACATATTTACAGCCTGGTGGGCCAGAAAACTGTAGCTAGTGAACTGAAAGATCAGAGACATTATAGTCTTTACTTCACTAGTCCGATCTTCTTGGCTTCTGTTTCATAAATCAGTAACCTCCACATTTTTACTATGAAGACTTCTGCTTCTTCATCAAGAACCTAAAACACATAAAGATCGGGGATATATTAAGTTAATACTCAGAGTCCACAGCCTAGTTTTAGACTGTGCCAACAAACACATTTTAAAACACATGGTTCCTACACATTCCTCATCTCAAAATTCTTACTTTTCCAAATCCAAATGTCTAGATTTCTTCCAGTCTGTATATCATTTGGGACATAAGTATAAAGCATTTGACTTGAAAGTGCTCATACAGTAGAAAGTATTTGTTATCAGAGTGCCCAACAAATCATAAAATATACTGCTGAATTTGGCTTTAATTTGGCAGTCTTTTAAAAGGCTAGTTCACACCAGTTTGTTTGCATCTGAACTAAGATCAGTTCCACCTCAAAATCTGATACTTTAAAGCACAATTAATGAACTAATACCTTTATTATGTTTATTAAAGTAGTTGTTTTGTTGCTCTTTTTTAGCATCTTAAACAACTATGATCATGCTCCATTTAATAACCACACTCCCACTTTAAAATCCCGATTCAAGGTAAACTGTGGGTCAAAGAAGCCTTTCAGGTGGTTTGTGTTCTCAGCCAGAAACTCAAAAACCAAAATATTTATGGCTGAAATGTTAAAATGAAGCACTGAAAGTGTTTTAAAACAACCTTTTTTTGGGAATTATCCAGACAAGTGAAATGATAAAAGCAACTTTATACTTTTCCAGACCGTGTAGGAAGCCTGCTAACATCAGCGATTTTACCACTGATGCTCATTCCCATTGCATCCATTTCGTGCCTATGTATTTGATGTATTTGAAGCATGCTGTATTTGTTTTCTTTCCTCTGTAGTTTAGAATTTTCACGAATTACAGAGTGAAATAATGATAATGTTAAAATCTCATATTGTATATTATTCTAAAAACCTTGTTCAACAGCCTATTTCCATTTATTCTGGTTCTGATCCATGTTTGGGCCATCTGACTCTATAACACATTATGACCGCTGACCAAACCAAAATAGCTGTAAGTGACCTCCGGCTGGTATAGACAAAAAACAGATTTTCAATCTCTGAGTAGATCGTAGTAAATTATTTAGTTTGCCGGTTCTTAAGGCAGGTACCAAACATCCCCCTGGCTTGTACAAACTGACGAATGGTCAGTACAAAATGTCTCACAGCAGATGGCTCCAATAACTAAAACTATACAGGTACAAAATGCCAAAGTGGTGAAGGATTCAGCATCTAATTGGATATGGTTTAGATGGTTTAGATAATGATTCATCTAATCTACTTGAAACTTGGTAGATGTAATACTGGGGACTGGAGAAAAAAAAAATCAACATACCATAGCCACATCATCAAGAATCCCCTGGGGAGTGCTGTGTGCCATTATCTGCACATACAAAAGAAAACACAGAAAACAACTGAAGTACTGAAACCATTGAAGAATTTCTGACTGAGACAAAAACAGTTTATATGTTCTAATGAAACCAAAATGATAATACAGTCTGAACCCTGTTACCCCTCTGTTCAGAGTTTCTACATTAAATAAATACAAACCTTAGAACAGACAAAATCAACCAGAGTGGCTTCCTCCTCCCCAATGTATTCAATAATTTTCTTATTAATCCACGGTCTAATTCGACGATCCATCAGAGTCTGGAAAACATACAATAAGAATATCCCAGAACTTAATTAACTGTAATATTTATGTATATATAAAAATAAAATAAAATAAATTACAAATATCCTATTTTATTCTATCTCTGATACACCATTTTTTTACCGAGTCGACCATAGTCCAATCCAAAGGGTAAGAGAAAAGCTCAGGCCTGGCTGTGGGAATCTTCTCAATAAGGCTCTTTATGTGCTTTCGTTTCTCTTCTGTGTTGACGCTGCCACCTTTTGCTGTAGAAATGTCTGCCCCATCAAGTCCCAAACTCTTGTCATCATCACCATAGTCCAGGGGAACTAGTTTTCTTTTGCGAGGCTGCTCATCTGCCTCCTCATCATCAAATTTGTTGAAGACACTGTCCACTGCTGCAAGCTTCTTTCGCTTTCCAGGATTGAGCTGGCTGGGACTGTTGGTTGCACCTGCAGAAGAATATGAGGAGGCCCACAGATTTATTCTGGCTGTAAGGAAGAATGCTACGGTAAGAGGAACCTTGTGTTTACACTTTGGTACTGCACTCACCCAGTTTGAGACTGAGACCGATCTTGGGCCGGTGTTCTTCTAAAGGCTGGATGTCAGGAGTGTTCTCGCCTGGAATGATTATGCCACAGGGGGACTCATTCCCAGGAGTGTTTGGAGTCACATTCCCACTAGCAGAAGACACTGATGGGGCAATGGTGATTGGTCTCATTATGGGTTTAAGTTGAGGCTTAGCTTCTTGCGAGTCTTCACCATCATCATAGTCATCCTCATGCCTTTCATTAACGTTACCACCACCACCATCATCATCATCGTCGTCATCATCATCATCTGAATGGTGCTGGGGGCCTTGGGACTTTGACTCCATGGGTTTCTCAGACCCTCTTTTCTCCCGCTCTCGTTCCCGTTCATGATGGCGATCCCGTTCATGATGGCGATCCCGTTCATGATGGCGATCCCGTCCATGATGGCGGTCCCGTTCACGAACCTGCTGCAGGTCCCGATCACATTTAGTTTTTTCCTGGCTTACTTCCTCTTCAGGTTCAAGGTTCAGAGGTGGCTGTCGCCTGCGCTCGGCTTCCTCCTCCATCTAAATACATAAAAACCAGAGATTTTCAAAAGTGAAGTTCTTCGGATCAAGTCTCATGTCTTTGAGAGGCAAGTCCCAGTCAGGTCTCCAGTCTGCTGCCAGAGTCCATGTGATGTCTCAATAAATCCAAGTCTCAGGTCTCTGAAGGACTAGTTCAAGTCCAAATCAAATCTAATGACTAAAATAAACCTGTTCTCATTAGATGCTTCTCATCTCATCCACGTACAGCTACATTGCTGTCATGTAATGTTTTATTCTTAGACCGTGTCCATGTGGGCGTTTAATGGTGTTTAATGGTGAAAAATATTACAACCACTACTGCTTACAATAAAATAGTAACATTTATGCTAATAAACAGTGGGATAAATTTGCACACAATAATCAGGATAGCAAATGTTTACAGTGTAACACATGTATTAGGTACCAATAGTGAACTTGACTAAATGCAGAGTTGTGTTTTCTTCTTTAGGAGCTACGCCTTCATGTAGGGACATCTTAATAAAATCGGGATTGTAATTTTCTCATAAAGAAATCGTGACTTTATTCTTTTTGTCCCACCCCAGTTCAATGAGACTTGTTTTCATGTCTAAGAAATAAACATGTTTCAAGGTATGTTACAAATTAAACAGTGTGACACGAAGTAGTAATTGAATGTTAAACTTGCCAATAAATAAAACACATCTTTCTAATAAACGACTGGACCCGTTCACAGAAAAAGCACGTCACCTGTGAGAGCTGCTTACAAGACTCAAGTTCAAGACCGCAGGTCTAGGTCGTATATCGAGTTTTTAGACCACAAGTCTAAGTCAAGTCTGAAGATTTTGCTTCTGTGACTTCAGCGGGACAAGGCAGTGTAGCACTTGCTGATTAGTGAATTGTAGTAATGATAAAAAAAAAGATCTGCACACCTCTATTTTCACCAAATTTACAAGAAAATATGTCAAACTTCATGCTGATGAAACTTGTAGGAGGCCTTACTCTCTGTAGCTCAGCATCTGGGTCAGGGTGACCCTCAGCAAGAAGCCTTTGTCTGATCTCTTCCAGCTCCTCCTTTTCCCTCTTTCGATCTCGCTCATCCATTTCTATTTCCTTTTCACGGTCACGGAGTCGCTTTTGCAAAGCGCTGCCTCTGAGGACGCGACAAACAAACAGATAAAACAATAACATCAAAAACATGGAAGCCTCTAAAAGTAAGTTAAGATAATCACCTGTAGTATTTTGGGTCATCCCTGTCGTCATCATAATCTTCAAGGAACTCTTTCAGTCTTTTGGCTTCTTTTGTCTGATTTTGAGATTGAAGTAAAATATATATATATATATATATATATATGCATAAAAGCGCAAATAAAGTTGCCAAAAACATTTATTTTTACTGTGATGTGCCTCATATGTACCATTTCACGCCGCCTCTCGTCCTCCCTCTCATTTTCTTTGTTATAGTCGCGAGCTTTCTTCCTCTCTCGGATCTCCCAGTTTTTGAGTCGCTTCAAAAGAAGAAAGACAAACCCAATCAATCCAGGACTCGAAGACAGCAATGATGAATCAATCTTCCTATGACCAATCATTTATATGCAACACAAACAGAGAGAAATTAAATGAATACTTCTTGGTAGGCAGTCTCTTTGTCTCTCAGCCTCCTCTCAAGTCTCCGCCGCTCGTAAACGTCTTCCTCATCTTCATCACGGTCTCGTTTTTTCTCTTCTCTAGTCCTCTCCCTGCAAAGACAAAGTGTGTGATGTGACAATGTCATAATATTCACAGAAGATTATCAATTCAGAACATAAAAATAAAGTTAACACCAAATAAGTCTGATCAAAATGTTTAAATCAAGAAAACATACAATCATCAATTAACCATTTCGCCAAAAAAAAAAATTAGGAGTGGGAGAAAATATTGATTTAGTAAATAATTGTTGCCTTTTTCTGAGACATCACAGAGGCAAACACTCTACAAGAGAAAGAAGAAATGAAATAACTTCAATGAATAAAAAAAAAAAACTACAGGGTGCACAAAGTTTTTATTAATTGTAGATTCTCTCTCATCTGCAAATGGGCAAAATTATACAAAAAGGCTCATATACTTACATACACCATCAATAGTTAAATAGAACTTAGCAGCTTGTAAAGAAACCACTCACTTTATGTAGCAATCCACCAGCTTCTGGCATCATTTGGTTGGCTTTTTGACCACTTGTCGTTGCAGAATCAGTAGAGTCTATTAAATTTGCTGGTATTATAGGATGGAACTGACTTTTAGGCATAGTTCGCAAATTTTCAATAGGCAAAGGTCAGGCTATCCCAGAAGCCCGCTTTGTCCTTTAAAGCCCTCAGTTCTGATGTTTGCTTGCTATTATTTTTCTTTAGGAACCATTTGTTTTCAAGTTTTAACCACTGGACCCAAAATGTACCTAAAATCAACAGTTAAGTGGTTGAAAATTGGAAACAATTGGGTGTTTTAGACTGCTACACCATCTTTCCCTTACATCCTAGATCCCTGAGGTATTTTAATTTTTCGCCAGGTATACATCAGAGTACTGAATTCCCTTAATTTAATGGGGTTTACTTTTATTATGTAATGCTGGGGGACTAATGATATGGCACCAGGCAGAAGTGTTGTGCTATTAAAGCTAGACATATACATGGATTGGATCATTTTAGGAAGCATTGCTGTATTGTAATGCCACAACTGACATTCTTTCTGACCACTGCAGCAAATATTGTACACAGATATTGTCATTCACACAACAGAGGCTACAAGAGTGTGAATGAGTTAACTTTTATCCATGTTGGCCCTCAGTAAAGTGATTTATTGTGTCAAAGCAGAATTTCTTACACTGATTAAGCATTAAGTTTACCGTTGTTGCTCACTGACCTCGACCTACTGCGAGCCTCACTGACATCTCGACTCCTCTCCCGCTCTTTCGTCCTCTCGCGTTCTCTCTCTCGCTCCCGTTCTCGCTCCTTGTCCCTTTCTCGCTCTCTCTCCCTCTCTTTCTCTCGGTCACGCCGCTCCCTCTCACGCTCGCGCTCCTTGTCCCTCTCCCTCCTTTCCTTTTCGAGCTCCTGTCGTTCCTTGTCTTTCTTTCCTTTTTCCTCTTCCAGCTTCTGCAGGAGCCCAACAGGAACAAAGGGACATTTTTCACTAAATGTTAAAGATCCAGAAAAGCTATCACTGACACAAGAACACATAATCAAACATGAAAAAAGCATTTCAGACTGCCTGTTTTTGGCATGTTCACATACTACCAGGACTCCTAGTCTTGGACGGGATGGCTGCTCCAAGCCAGGAAGTCTTTCTAGCCTTGTTGTTTCCACCAGGAGGAACGGTCCACTGCTACAGCAGATTTGATGTACTTAGATCTCAGTTCAGGTCACACTATTAACTGAACTCAAATACTGCCTGACCCTATAGACCAAAAGTCATGGGAAATGATTTATAAAGTGTTGCAGGAGGAGAGGAAGTTAAAGTACCGACTGGAAAAACTAAATATGTGAATTTTTCACATTTTGTCATTATAACCACAAACTTCAACTTCTATGTGATAAACCAACACAAAGTATCACATTATTGTGAAGTGGAAGGAAGAAACATGGCTTATGAATCGTTTGCTTGCTCAGGAGAAGTAGTTGCTACAATGTCAGTGACTTTAAGCAACCAGCTGGGCTTCTTTAGACAATGTTTTACCAACTGGTATAAAATGAATTTTACTATATTTTATTTTCACTAGGATCAAACTGGAATGTATGTCATTGAATCTGAATCGGTCTATAAGACTGGACTGATTTAATACAGTAGGTCTGAATAAGGTCGGTTTATCTTGTAAAGTACCTGAAGAAATGAATAAATGGAATTGAACCGAAGGCCTCAGAGGTTTATAGGAGGACATTAGTGAACAAACAGCATCATGAGGACCAAGGAACACAGCAGACAGGTCAGGCATAAAACTGTGGAGACCTCTGAATAGGGTTAAGTTTTAAAACAATATTCCAAATTCTGAACGTCTCAAATTAACTGAAAACCTACCAAGACATGGTGGTCCACCTGAACTGACAGGCTGGGCAAAGAGGATGTTAATCAGAGAAGCAGCCAAGAGGCCCAAGGCAAGTCTGAAGGAGCTGCAGAGATCCAAAGACTTGGCGGAAAAATCTGTCAATAGAAGTTGCGTTTGAAGTTTGCTAAAAAGCATCATCCTACGAGGATGCTTTGCTTCAATTGGGATATTGAAGTTAATGGGAAGGTGGATGCTCACCTTCAAGCAGGACAATGAGCTACAATGGAACGGTTTAGAGAAAATAATATTTACCTGTTAGAATGACCCTAAGTCTGGACCTAAATCTAATTGAGAATCTGTGGCAAGACGTGAAAACTGCTGTTCACAGAAGCTCTCCATCCAATCTGACTGAGCCTGATCTATTTGCAAAGAACAGGCCGATATTAATATATATATATATATAATATATATATAAATATATATATAATATATATATATATATATATATATATAGTATAATATATATATTATATATATTAATATATATATATATATATATATAATATATATATATATATATATATATATATATATATATGCCAGCGCCTAGATGTGCAAAGCTCATGGGTACGTACCCCAAAAGGCTTGCAACTGTAATTGTAACAAAAAGCTACTGTACCAAGTATCGACTCTGACAGGCGGAATACAAAATCACGATTTTGAAAACCATGTGTACCTTTTTTCTTCCACCTTATAATTATGCCCAGCTTTGTGTTGGTATAATACATGAAAACCTAATACAATACAAGTTAGTGGTTGTAACACCACAGAATGAGAAAAAGCTCAAGCGCTGTGAATACTTTCACAAGGCAGTGTATGTAACGGGGCAGTTAGCAGAGGATATCTGGTGATTTGCTTATGCTCTGATGTAACAGGAGACTATTTCAATAACAACTCAACTGTAGGCTAAAAACATAATTTTTTCCAAGTCAATGTGTAGTCGTATAAAATGGAAAAACTGGTGGTTGAACAAAAGTGTTTGACATAGGTTTTTTCAGACAAGCAAAACACAAAAAGGTCCCAATAACTACCCCACATAGATACAAGACTATACTCTGATTCTAAGAACAGTCTGCTTTGTGTCTTTGAGTTAAGAGATTTTATTCTAAATGGGCTTTTTGCCCACAAAGCTTTTAGAGTTGGAGAATCTGCCAAGTCAGCTTTGAACCAAGAGCATGCTTAACATCTCTGCTACATAATGGACTGGACTGATGTTACCTAAGGGCGCCAAATGGATTAAAATAAGTCACGGCATCACATGACAAATGGCCCAGTTAAATAAATGACGTAATCAGTTCCAATATATTTTTGTCATGATTATGTGAGATACAGAGAAGGATCTGCACGTGACGCCTAGCAGCAGTGTAGGAGGACAAAACCATATTTTAGGACTACAATGTGCTGCAGAACTATGTTTTCCTACTCATAAATTCATGCATACAAAATATCAAAAGTCTTTCCATAAACCTCCATAAACTACTTGTCTACATTCTCACTGGTAACAAACATGACGTCAGTTAAGACGCCACACTTGTGCAACTTACAGGAGATGAACTATGGATTCAGCACTTCTCTGCCACTACACACCCTATTAGCTACATATGGGAGGAAAAGCAGGTCAATTGTAAAGTCAGAATATTCAGAATAGCTGTGAAACAGTTCACTCTATAAAAGGCTCATGATAGAAATTTCAAAATCAACTTCTTTAAATTCATTGCTCAAACATTCATGGAACATTTCATGTTTGCCACAAGAAAAGTAGTGAAGCCGTCTTACCTGAAGGTTGTCTTCCTGTAACTCTCAGGTCTCTCCAACCCAATTTAAAAGAAACAAGTCAGGCAGATCCACAGTTCAAAAGTGTGAGCTGATTTTATAAAGGCTCCCGATCACCTTCTAATTTATTCAGTGCTCAAATAACTGTTTGAAATGTGGATCTGACAGGTAACGAAAAGTAAAAAAAAAAAAAAGATGATTGCTACATGCTACCGTGTATCAGTTGGATATTGTCATTTCATTAGCATGTATGTTATAGATTTCTATTTCAGTTTCATGTCCAGACATACATTATTAAGCTATGATTTATTTGTTCCAGCTAAGCCTTGATTTAAGGTTTTTCATGGAATACCTGGATTTCACTTAAACAAGCAAACTTCAGACTCTTCTTGAACATTTCATATCATGCACTATAGCTCTCGACCAACAGTAACACAATGTTACTTAGCACTGATGACAATCAAGGTTGAATATTATCAATGTACCTACTGATAAAGTCAGCCTGTCTGTATCCGGACAGAATGGATATCCTGCTCTGCTCTACATTTAAGGTCATCTCAACAGGTCCACTGGATCCACAGATTTAACGTAGTATTCTGCAGAACAGTCTTTTAAAAATCAATTTGGACCTCGGAAACTAGTCTGACCTACCATTTGGGACATCCTCACAGATGTGTTTTTTTTTTCTTTTCTTTCTGAAAGCTACCATGAACTTATACTGCATTTGAAACAATCCTTTCGAGAGATGCACCAATCAGAGATTTTGTGGCCAATGGCCAATTTTGTAAAGCTCTGACCAACTGGTTCAAATTTCAATGAAAAAGCTCTGAATAAAAAATAAATTCATCTACCTTCTTCATGAATTGAAAACACAGCTCCATTAACAATGTTTTTTGGGGTTTTTTGCGACACTTATTTATTTTTCACATTTCTGAGACAGTAAGCTGAAAGGAACGGGGTGGAGAGAGGGGGAAGACATGCAGCAACGGTCACCTGGGCCGGGAGTCAAACTGAAGCCTCTGAATATGGGTCGTGCGTTTTATCCCCTGCACCACAGCAACACCCAACAATACATTTTAATATTAAAAACAAACTATGATTTTAACAAAAACAGCCCAAGGTTACAGGACCGACTCTACAAACACAGCAACATCCTCCAGGTTATGGACCAAAATAATTACTGAACATTTCTTTTACTCTTTAACAAGAGAAAATAAAGGTTACCATCTTTTCTTGCCCTTCTATAAAGTTAATATTTGAAAGTAAGAAGGAGATTGTGTTGGATTGATAAATTACTCACTGATTGATTGAAATTATAAGGAGCCCTTCTGTCGTGATCACTGTGACAAACCTTGTCTTTGTTCTCCTAACATTTATCATTCTGTCTGATATGTGAAGTGGGACTGGTCTGGAGTCAGCTGGGAACCTGAGCTCAAACCTCACTGCTCCTCACACCCTCAGCTGTTCTGCTTCTCCCCACAGCAAGTGGCCCAGGCATTTGGTTTGGCTTATTTTAGGTTTAGTATAGATCGGGTTTTGCTTTAGTTAAGTTTTAGTTAGATGTGCTGTGTATAGTTTTACATGGTATAACACAAACATATTCAGCTCCACATAAACACAAAAAACATACACCACCAAGTTACTGTAATAAAATCTTTAACTGGTTGCTGAAATCAGTGCACCTCCCTTTCTTTGTCACTAACTCACGAGACGTGTCTGTGTGCGAGCAGTCAGCCTTTACATGGGATTTCATTACTGTTTAAAAACCAACTGATTAGAGTTCAAATTATAAACTCATTTTAGTATTATACAAGCAATGAAACTCAGCAGCGCAATTAGCACTAATGAATTACTAAGTTAAGCATTTCTAAAACATTACATAAGTCTCACCATGTATTTCCCACAGAGTTGACAGACTCTTGCCTTAGGGTTGAGTCACCAATACTGAAAATAGCATATGTTAAGTCTTCTTCGATCAATAACTACTTCCCTGTTGAAGTGTTACTGTCAGCACAAGACTGGATGATTGGAAGCTCCCTGTCTCCTTTGAAGACTAGGCTTAAAACTCTCATATTTGATAAAGTTTATAGTTCAACTGGCTTAGCTCTTCTGGAGCTACACTTACATCTCAAAAAATTTGAATATTGCGGAAAAAGTGCAACATTTGTCATCAAAAAGTGAAACTCATGTATTATGCAGAATTGTTCCATATAGAGTAATATATTCCAAGCCTTTGTTTCTTGTAATTTTGATCATTATGGCTTACAGGTAAAGAAAACCCAAAATTCAATGTCTCTGAAAATTAGAATACTGTGAAAAAGTTCATTATTGGACACTCATGGTGTCACACCTTAATCAGCTAATTAACTCAAAACACCTGCAAAGGTTTCCTGAGCCTCTAAATGGTCTCTCAATCTGGGTCAGAAGGAGACACAAGACTGGTGACTGGACAGATGTCCAGAAGACAGCCTTCACAAGGAAGGTAAGCCACAAAAGTCACTGCTCAAGAAGCTGGTTGTTTCCAGAGTTCTGTACCCAAGCATATTAACAGAAAATTGAGTGGAAAGAAGAAGTGCGGTAGGATAAGGTGCGCCAGCAACAGAGAGTACCGCAGCCTTGAAAGGATTGTAAGGCTTCACAAATGGACTGAGGCTGGACTTGGTGCATCAAGTGCCGACACACACAGATCAATACTAGACATGGGTTACAAATGTCACGTTCCTCGTGTCAAGCCACTCTCGAACCAGAGACAATGCCAGAAGCGTCTTACCTGGGCTAAGGAGAAAAGGAACTGGACCGTGGCTCAATGGTCAAAAGTCCTGTTTTCAGATGAAAGTAAATTTAGCATTTAATTTGGAAATCAAGGTACCAGAGTCTAGAGGAAGAGTGGATGGGCACAGAATCCATGTTGCTTCAAGTCCAGTGTGAGGTTTCCACAGTCAGTGATGGTTTGAGGTGACATGTCATCTGCTGGTGCTGGTCCACTGTGTTTTCTGAAGTCCAGTCCATGGAGCCATGAACCAGGAAATTCCAGAGGACTTTATGCTTCCCTTTACTGACAAGCTTTATGTAGATGCTGACATTATTTTCCTGATGTGTTTTTTAGCAGAGTATAATTAAGTAACTTGGTACAATTAAATGATCCACCCTTTAGGAGGCATTATTCGCGTCTTTACACTCAGACAGTGGAATGTGAAGTTGACTGATTTTAGTCAAAAGGTAATTTCAAAATTCACCTCTCATATACATTTTGTTCTTTTTTTAATATATGATATATATTTGATCTGAAGCGTTCTTCTCATTTCTTAGCTATAAATCAATAATATCTCCAGACATAGCAACAAAGAAAGTGTTTAAAGAGAAAAATTGAAATGCAACACACCTCATATGTCTTCAGAACACATTGTGCTGTGGAGAGGCGCTCCCTGCTTTAGTAATGCTATTAGCTGCAGTTTAAATGACTGCAGTGGTTAGACTCTGTGTGCAATCAAACACAGAAATACATATCTGAGGAGATGCAGAGGTTCACTAAGCGGCCCAATATTTTTAAACATGACTGAGTCAAACACAGCCAGATTTCCAGCTCTAGTAGAGCAATGTAAACCATAATTATTAGCTAGAATGTAGAAATAAAAGAGCTGAGAGCCAGTTGCCCCTCTGCAAACCCTCCAGAAGGGAGCGCCCAGTAAGATTAAAGAAGAATTGAAAGATCTTACCTACATCCTATCCGTGCAACTTTTTCCAAAGCTGAGATTGTGAGATTCATCTTGCTCTAGTCACCAAATGAACTCTACCACATTGGTGGGGTTTAATCAATAGATTAGCTTTATTTGGAACTTAACATTGAGATGAATCGAGCTTACATTAAGTTAAAGTCTTTGGGCTCAAATCGACATCATGAATGATTACTTCTGGCAAGCTTGAAATTACTAGAACCATACAGCATTCTCATATGTTTTCCTGCAGTATTGGATCCCTGCAAAACTTTTTTTATTTTTCTCTACAGCTGGAATTTCTTAAGTTCTTAACTAGTCAAGAGTGACTAATAAGTCTAGTGTGGTTGACAGTAACAACAGACTGTTCTTAAGTGTGGATCCACTTCCTGTGGAGGATTTTTTAAATACAAATGTGAGCTTTCTTCTTATTCACATAGTACTAACAGCGGGTTGATACATTACCTTGTGTGTGTCTCTGAATTTGCTGATCTCTCTGGATATAAGGTCTCTCTTGTCATCCTCCAACTCCATGGCATTGATATCCTTTATAAAAAGGTAAAGATGGATTTATAAACAGATTAATTACCTGACATTTTAGCCTATGATTTCATACGCATCAAACAAAGACTACCTCCTCTTTCTTCTCTTTGCGCTTTTTGTTGCGAGGCTGACCGTCAGCGTCTTGTGAAGGAGCATTAAGCTCACTCGAGTACTCTCGGATCAGGACGTCTATCGCCCCCTTCACAACCTGGTCCCGACGCACAGTTTCTTCATCAAGAACCTCCTCCTCATCTTCCTCTTCGTTTTTTGACCCATCTGTGGTTCCCTAAATGTCAAAGTCAGGGAAACGTTTTAAAACCTTATAAAATGTAAAAAAATGATCACATTCTAATAAATGTTCCACATCTTCTACTCAAAAGGTGAACACAGTACCCCATTGGCACTCCTCTTCCTGGCCTTCCACTCATCCAGCTGAGCCTTGGTCTTCGCATCTACTTTGACCAACAGCTTCTTGTCACCTAGGAGCAGCTCATGCAGAAGTCGGAGAGCTCGGAGTGTGGATTCAGGCTCCTTATATTCACAGAATCCAAAAGCTTCCAGATGTCCAAAATATAAAATAACGGATCAGATGAAAGTGCAAAATCCATCAGATTTACTAAAACAAAATCATTTTTCTTCTTATTTTGAAAACCTTAACACCAAATGAACAAATTAACAAGGAACAGATTAAATGTACGTTATTTTTATTTTACCTTGAAGTTTCCCAGAGGCACCTTGGACCCTTTTCCAGCTCAGAACGATACCACATTTCTATTTTGACCAAGAACAAAAGCGATGTGTTTTAATTCTCTGATGAAGATGAAAATCTGTTTAACAATAACCTTTTAGTCAGATAAACAGTTGCAGTCAGATGTTTACATGCAGTCATCATGGACATCAATGTTGTATCATTTTGGACTTTTATGATGTCTTTGAAATGTAAATTTTTTTTCAAAGTGGGATAATGATATAATGTTCGCTTTTAAAGACTTTTCAAAGCAAGAATTTGGTGCACAATTTTTATTTTTTGTGGATTCCTCTAATCTCCAAGTATCAAAACTGAGTTTTTCAGACATGTTTGGACATATCAATATGAAATATTAATTTTAACGTCACTGAAAAAAAAAACATCAAGCAGTTTAAATAAAGTATTAAACTAAAGACAAGACATTTAAACATTTTTCTGTAAAATTTCAATTTCTGGTGAGCTTCACAACAACCACCAACATGCTCAGGTCTGGCTTTCCAGCAGTTCACCCTGAGAGCAGACCACAAGTTGCTAAAAGGAGCCTCCAAAATCCATAAAATGCCATCATGGGACCTACAGCAGGTTCTTGATATTGTTGATATCAAAGTGCATGTCTGTATAATCAAAAACTGACTGACTGCACAAGTTAACTTTCATGGGCATTGTGCAAGGAGTGACTGTTCAGTCAACTGAAAAAAAACAGGAAAATGCCTAACTAAGAGCCTAGAGATGTAACTGTCATGATTTGAAGATGGTTTGCTGCAGACCACCTTTAAAATAAACTGAAGATGAAGCAGAACTGTGCCCTGCAACTTGACAATGAACCAAACCACACCAGTATCCACCTAGGACTGGCTAAGACGCCCAAAAACTTACACCAAACCTTTGTCAGATCAATGTCAGAGACCTGCAGATGGCTCCAAGAAACACCTCATCATTCAAACTGGATTTTTGTCTATGCCCTTTGTTTAAGATACAGAGAAAACACCACAATGGGTTTGTGGCAATATCTGGTGATGTTAACAATGTTTCATTCAAAATTAAATAAATACCGCTATTATGATTAAATTGAATGTAAAAATTGCTCGGCCTGCGTTTCCCAGCGGACCGCCTCCACAGATAACAACTCCGCCCCCTAACATAATTGGAATATAAGAACATGAAATAAAAAGAGCTTAAAATGAAAAACGGGGTTAAAAAGTAAAAAAGTAGCTTTACAAAATAAAAGTTTCACAAAATAAAACTGCATTATGAAATAAATAAATGAATAAATCTTTAAGTACATTAAATAAATCCTGAAACGAATTAAATAAAACAAGATGATAAAAATTTCTTTTAACATAATTATTTTGTTTTATTTCATGGGTGTATTTATTTCATGGAATATTTATTAATAATTTATTAATAGCAGTATTTATTTATTTAATTTTGAATGAAACGGCTCTCCATATATCCAACAGTTTTCAGCAGATAAAACAAAACTTTATTTTATAGCAATGTCAAGGATGAAAACATCTCAAAAGCACAACCTCCTCTTGGCAAATCAGAGCATAATCATGTTTTTCTCTGGTTGAAGTTTAAACCTCTTGTTCAGAGGCAAATGGCAAACAGTAGTAGTAGAAATAGTGAATTATTGAGGAATATACAGAAGTAACTTAAAGTCGAGATTAGACACAGCAAGGAGGCCCACAGGAGGAAGCTGGAGAGCAAGGTCCAGCAGAAAAGTATCAAAGATGTGAGGTCAGGGATGTTTCAAGCAGGAGGATTGAATAGGTGGATGTCTGGACAGAGCCAATGAATTAAACACATTCTTCAATAGGTTCAATTCAGAAACAAGCTCAGCCTCTCCTCTCCTGCTCCACCCTCCTTCGACCCACAGCTTTTGTCACACCTCAAATGTTTTACCTCAGCCATGGACCCCTTTGCTTCTACATGTTTTTCTTCAATCAAATCAGAAGATGCTGGTGTTCCTTTTGACTCACAGAGCAGCTCTGTGGGATTCTGCAGCACCTCTTCAACTTTATCCTGGCCCAGGAGAAGGTTTTGTACCGGAACAAGACCTCCTGCCTTGTTCCGGTACCAAAGAAAACTCACCCATCAGTCCTCAATGACTATAGACCTGTTGCCCTGACATCCTACATCATGAAGGTCCTAGAGAGACTCCTGAGTAAATAAACAATAAAAGGACCCCCTTCAGTTTGCTTATCGCTGTGGAGTTGGAGTTGAAGATGCCATCATACACCTGCTTCAACAAACCCACTGTCATCAGAATAGCCAGCAGCACTGTGAGGATCATGTTCTTTGATTTCTCCAGAATATTTAACACAATCCAACCTGATTCACTTTGTCAGAAACTCCAGAAGACTCAGATGGATGATTTAACAATCGTCTAGATCAATGACTACCTGGAAAAAAGGGTTGTGTGTCTAACCAGGAGGTCAGCAGCATAGGAGCACCACAGTGGACTGAACCCTGAACAGTCCTTTTCACTCTGCACACCTCAGACGTCCAGTACAACACAAACTCCTGTCATTTGCTGAAAAACCCGGATGATTCTGCAGCCGTGGGGTTAATCAGAGATTGAGAGAAGCTCATCTTGCATGTGAACAAAACAAATGAGATAAAGGAGAAACATGGGTATGTACAACACTATTTGCATCATTGCAGAAAAAGTGGAGGTGGTGGAGGAGTATAAATATCTAGTGTTCACCTGGACAACAGACTGGAGTGGAGATGTAACTGTGAAGCCGTCTACAAGAAGGGACAGAGCAGACTGTACTTCTTGAGGAAGCTTAGGTCCTTGTGTTTACGCAAGATTGACTGCATAATCTTCCTATAAGTCTGTTGTGGAGATGTGTGCTCTCAGTATCTTGCATCATCTGCGGGGCTAGCAGCATCAGAGCCAGAGAACCTGGATAAAGCTCACAAGCTGAGAAGAAGACGGCTCTCGTTAGGGGGACTCCTTGGAACCTCTCGGAGATCATTGTGCAAAGAAGGAATTCGTTCATAAAATGAAGAACATATGAGAGCAACCCCAGAGCATCCTGCCTTCATGAGACGGTTGTACAACAACTGAGTGTTTGCAGTCAGAGGCTTAAAAGCAGATCTGCTGTAAGACAGACCTCTACAGGAGATCATTTCCTGCCACAGGCACTCAGCATCTACGGTCTATTCTTTGAATGAACCTAGATAATATGAACTACAACAACATTTAATTTCCCTTTGGGATGATTAAAGTAATTGTAATTGAATTAAAAAACGACCTGGGTATTTAATGAGGTGTCCTTGTTTTTCACATGTCTGTAAATGGATGCTGTAGTTCTGGTTTGAACAGAAGTTGTACAGTTCGTTATTTTTCTGGCATTGACCCTTTTTAAGGCTTTTCAACAAATCTTTAGACATCAGGGGTTTTAGGGTGGCATTTCTAGAAGTTAATCCAATACTAAACAGGTTTTGTTACATTTTTCTGGATCATTTCTTGTTTGAAAGCCCAACTGTGTCCAGGAAACAATCTGAGCTAAACAGTAATTCTCAGATAAAAGCAAATAGGTCTGGAAACACTAAGGGTCCAGGTTATCATAAACTGAAATAAGCTGAAAAAAAACGTGACCGTTTGATTATAGAAAATCCACAATAAATTCAAACTTGTGTTGCCTTGTTTGATGTTGTATTATCATTCCCACTCAAAGCAGTTCATATAAATCAACTCATGCAAGATAAGCACTTGGACATTTGTAGTTTAAGTTGAAGCTTAAAGGACTGTATCACATGTAAACCCCACCTACATCCCAGCCCTCTTCCTTAAAAGGTACCGACTCAACATCTCCTGAACAAGTCCAAATTTGTTTACACTTACAGCTCTCCTTTGCAGAAAAGTGGGAAGTCATTCTGTATAGATCCATTACACATAGAGCAAAAACAGCATTAAAGAACTTCATTATCATTGTAAGCTGTTTTGATGATTATGGCTTACAGAAAATGAAAACCCAAAATTCTGTGTCAGAAAATTTGAATATTGTGAAAAGGTTATTTATTGGAAACTTATGGAGTCACACCCTAATTATCTTAACTCAAAACACCTGCAAATGCTTCCTGAGCTTCTAAATGGTCTCTCAGTCTGGGTCAGTAAGCGACACAATCATGGTGAAGACTGCTGCCTGGACAGATGTGCAGAAGACAGTCACTGACACCCTCCACAAGGAAGGTAAGCCACAAAGCATTGATTGAGAAGCTGGTTGTTCCAGAGGGGCCTGCCATCAGGTATACTTCATAGAAGAGTAAAGGGGACAGGGGAAAAGTTGGTAGGACAAGTGCATCTAGCAAAAGGAGTAAAACACAGCTTTAGAGACTAATGATTTGGGGGAGCTTCACAAGGAGCAGACTGAGGCTGGAGTCAGTGCATCAAGAGCCACTATGCAGAGATGAATCCTACACATGGGCTACACATGAGTTGTTCCTCATGTCAAGTCACTCAGAACCAGAGACAATGTCAGAAGCACCTTAGCTCTGATAAGGAGAAAAATAACTAGACTGTTGCTCAGTGGTCCAAAGTCTGTTTTCAGATGAAAGTAATGTTTGCATTTCATTTGGAAATCAAGGTCCCAGAGTCTGGAGGAAAAGTGGAGAGGCACAGAACCCATGTTGCTTCAAGTCCAGTGTGAGGTTTTAACAGGCAGAGATGTTTGGGGCGCTATACCATCTGCTGGTGTTGATCCACTGGGTTTTCTGAGGTCCGCAGTCAATGGAGCCATCTACCAGGAAATTTTAGAGCACTTCCTGTTTCCAAAGGTTGGTTTAAACGAAAAGGTGTACTGTGTTGATTGATCAAAAGAAGATGAGACACCAACCCAGAATGAAATGCCGAGGGCGTACAAACTGAAAAAAGGCTTAAAATTTTTTCTCTCTTCTGTAAGGGGATTTTTAAATTTATGTTTCATTTATAGGCACAAAAAGCGATCGAACAATTTTAAAGAAATAAATGAAAGTTGTATTTTAATAGATTTGCAATGCATTGAAAACTCACTGCTAGAAGCTGCCTGACCAACATGTCAGATGCTTTTTCAGAGATGTTCCCCACAAAAACAGTGGTGGTGGGGCCCCCACTATCTTCTGGATCCTTGGCTCTGATGAGGACAGGGTCCTTCTTTGTTGTTACCGGCCTTTGCGTGATGGTAACTGTGGTCGGGACTAGAACCTGGACAACCAGTGCACATTTTATGTCTTAGATGTCAATCTTATTTTTATCTGATCTTAAAACAAAACAATATTGTTAAAATATAAACATATATGGGCAGCAAGATCATCTGTTTCTAACTCACTGTAGGTGCAGGGGTCATCACACCCATGTGTACTGGGATCATGGGAGTCCCTGAAACGAGGATAAAAAATGCGGGGTTAGGCTAGCTGTAATTCCATAAAATAAACAATATTTGTTGGATTTTCCAAACAGGTTTACAAAACACAAAAATGTTGATCCAATATTTTGAATGGTTTATAGCTACCTTTATTTACTAAAAATCATAGTTTGAATATCAAATTATAATGAAATTACAGTTTCTTGCTATAATTTCAAAATGGATTTTTAAAAATGTCTACCGCAAGTTCTGGACATACTTTAAATTACATTTCTGATTTAATATTGATAGTGTAGCTATGCTGATCATGAGGCATGTAATGTGCTATATTGCATTCCCAAAATATAATGAATTTCAATTTAATTTGCTCATCATAGGTGCTATATTCTTAATCCACAATCAGATATTTGGTGTACAAACTAAAAGAAAAAGGTGGATAACAAGTAAAGTAACAATTATATAATCTACAGATACTTAAAAAAAAAACAGCTCCCTGGTTAATAATGCTACTGCAAATACACTACTTTTTTATTTTATTTCAATTGATCACTATACAATGATTCAACAATTATGCCGAGGGTGTAAAAACAAACTCCATCTGCATTCTGCAACAGTAATCATGACTTTTGCAAAGGCCTTGAAATGTTTTCACCTTTTTCATATTAAAACCACAATCTTCAGTGTTCCTAGGTTGGCCTTTTTGTAATATACCAACCCAAAGTTGTGCATAATTGTAAAGTTAAAAGAAAATGAAGCAAAACGAGCAGAATGACGGGCTTAAAATTGTATCATTGTATACTTTGCACGTCACAATTATGCACTACTTTGCGTTTTTATAGATAATAAAACCCCAATAAAATGTATTACAACTCTTAGTTGAAACGTGGCAAAAAGTGAAGACGTTCAAGGGCTATGAATACTATTGTTATTCCATTGATTATTCGTGAGCTTAAGTGAAACTTGTTTACTATGTTTACCTTGTGCTACAGTGTTAATATACATTTCCCACGTACAAGTGTTGTTCGTGTAAACTACACAGCTGTCAGGGGCTCAATTACCTGGAGGAACTGGAGGGGCAAAGCCTGCATACTGGGGAGGTGGGATCCCAGGGGGTAGCTGTGGGATGCCAATCGGTGGGCGGTTTATTGGAGGAGAGTAAGACATCCTGGAAAAAACCTGGAGGGAAGAAAGAAAAATGATTCATTGGTGACAAAGAGGACACTGCTATCTGTTTTCCAAATAGGTCGAACGTGTAACTACATACAGAGCAGTAATTATTTAACAAAACCAGTACAACTGAGTGCTATAGCAACAACATACTAAGCAAGTTGCGAAAGTGCTCGTTAAAAATATTCCGCAACGTAAACTAGCTAAATTAGCAGCTAACTCTATAGCCCCCTTGCTAGTTTAGTTAGCAACGGCGGCGCACAGGAACTGGTTTACTTACCCACAGTTCAATGTAAAATAAAGAAAACGGCCTCCAGTTCTATAGTTTAACCGCATGCAGAAAAGCCCCCAAAACAACTATAGACAAAGGGACACAGTAAAAGACGAATGCTGTATTAGACACCGGTGGGCTAAAGGAAACCCCTACGGTTGAGGAAAAACTGGGAAAGGAATCATGGGATAGCACATCTGAGTTTTTTTCCCTCAGCGCTGGCTTTCAGGTTGTCTGCAAGACCGTAAGAAAAACATGTAAAGGATCAATTTGTTCTACAGTGCCTAGGTAACACAAAAAACATACAATTATCTAATCTCTTTATTTAAACCATAAAATCAGCTATTATAAATTCTTCTAATAAAACAATGCAACGTCATTTCTAACACTTGGTTATTTTGATTTTGATTTGGATGCATTGACTTCAACAGAAATATACAATCATTAAATTTAGTGTTCATTTAGAAGTGTTATTTTGCGGCTAACTGCTTAATTAGACTATCTCCTAAGGTAGTCAGAATGTTATCAGTTGCTTATTAGACACACCACTCATAGCTTGCTGACTGTAAACGAGTCTGAAGCAAGGATAGTGTTTGACTGTTCCGCCAAATGCGATATTCTCTAGAATGTAAATACAGTATATTACTGTAAACTGCAATAGATTGTGGCATAACCTGTAGTTCCCACTACAGGTATTCTGTACTTTACTGTAACATTTTAAATGTGAAAAAATTGCCAATGGCAAGAGGGATTTGGTTAATATTTTATGTTCTAGAAAAGAGGCTGTAAAAGTAAAAAGAGAATGAGTTTATCTAACTGTAGTTTTTAAACAGTGTTGCATTAATAAACGTGATGGTACCTCAGTCAGATTTATCTTTCTTGTGAGAGAAGAAGAAAAAAAGGCAACAGATAGACTTTATACTTCATTACTCTATACGTCATAAAGCATGGAGACTCCTGTCACTCCAACACTTTCTTAACGGGCTTTTGAACGTTTGTGATGCTGTTTAAATACTCCCATTTCCAAGGCTAGTGTCTATAATCCAGCATTTGTGCTGTGGGAATGAGCCTTGAAAAGTGGCAAAAATTAATTAATTTATTTATACTGTCTATTTTGTCTTATTAATTTTTTGTTTTTTCTATGTGACATCTTTGAGTAACAAAGCATAATGAAACTCATGAAAGTTTGCTATGTATTGTGGTTTTGATGAGTGATCAAAGGTCTAGAAATGAATTTAGTTATCCAAAACACAGGCAAACAAAATATCAAGCCCTTGTGCGTATCTGATAATGTAATATACTAAAATAAATGATAAATGTAAAGCAACCAGTTTGAACTCCTGGTAAACAGTGACACACAACAAAACAATGATTAAGCTCTCTAAACCAAGTGAATTCAAATTTAGGTTTGCAAGTGTTTGCATAGGTTTGTTTCAAGACAAAATATGACCCGGAAATCTCTGCCGAGACTGTATATTAATCCTCAGTCGTCCATGACATGACATTCCTAACTGCATAAATTAAACGCAACTGGACCTCTTCTCTCATCTAAAAGATCTATTGCCTAAAAGGTTCTGAACATGGGTTGAAAGTATCAGGGTCATAAGTTGTAGTTAGAACAATCACTGTAATAGGGCCGTTAAGGTCACTAATAGAGCCGTTAAAATCACATGCGCATGCCCAGACTATAAATTAGCCCAAGCTTAGCACAAACACTTCATTTGAAGTTTTCCCTGACACAATTAATTCAGGGAGAAAACACCACCCATCGGTGGGAAAGAAAACAGTACCCATTTTTAGACACTTGGTGGCGCCAAACATATTGCTTGAATTTCAAGTGGATCACTACATTGGGTTTTCTCGTAGATTCCTGTTTCTTGCTCGATAACATGTGGTACGTTGCATAGAAAACGAACACATCTGGCGGTACTTCGCCGCCACGCGTTTCTGTGTAAATTATCTTGCTGCAAATTGCCATAGAATAGGGTTACATGCTGGGTCATGCAAGTACAAGGTCAAGTTCAAGTTCAGGGCCCGTGTGTGTGTGGCCGGGAGCACATCCATGCATGATTTGGCAAATCATGGACATAAAAAGGCAGAAGAAATTTACAGACAGAGCAGTACGGGTACGAAACTGTAATGCTAGCAATATATGACCTAAAAATCTATTTTTTTTTAAATGTTACATGAAAAAAACCAAACTTTTTTTGTTGCTTAAATAATTTCTGTAAAATATTGTTCTCATTGTAGGGCTTCCCTGCTCCGTTTTACCATTTTTATTGCAATACATTCCTTGGGTTAGGGTTAATTCCAAATTTTAAGCAAATGTTGCAATTTTAACAAGATAGCAACTATAGCTCTGCTTTGAAAAACTGATATAAAATTTTAACTTGACCTTGATCTAAAAATTGAAAGGAATACTGGATGACTAAAGAATCATGCACAGGACTTTCTGTGCAGATCAGACTGCACTGTTGCATTGCATTGACCCAAATGGTTCTAAATTGGGGTCTGGGGTTTAGTTATTATGATCTTGTGCCACAGAGTAGCTTTATGTCTTGCAAAAGTCATGGAGGTTTTACTATATGATGTAAAATATGATAAAAAACATGAAAAATGTTTATGAAATGTTACTGGAAAGTATTGTTGTTTTTTTTCGTAGATATCATTATGAACCTACCTATATTCAAAAAGCATTATAAAGGTTCTGAACATTTAACAACCCTAGCATATACATGTCCAAACTTGGATGCCATAAGTTTGCAAAAATTGTCCTTTTTACTTAAATAGGCCTTTTTGATTCTCTTGACTTGTAAAACATGTATTTTGTTTCCTTCAGAATATTTTTTGTATGTGCTTTGAGAAAATCAAAAAACAATGGCAAACTACTAGGGTAAAGGTTTGAGTTTAAAAGATCATTCAAATAAATAAAACTAATTTCATAAATTATTTAATTAAATTAAATAAGCAACGCCCCTTGAACTGTACCATTCTGTATGACATACGGCATATCAAAGAATTTGAAATATGAAGAGCTCATCAGGTTTTACAAATAGATTATGTTGCTTAGGGTTGCTTGTTTCATAGGAGTAGCCTGCCAAGTCTGACTCATGTAGCACCCTGCTGAATTTATGTGAACTCATACATGAACTACTTCATATCATATTACAGCTGCTCGTTTTAACTTTTTTGGTCACATTAATTTAACAGAAAAGTATATCTATATTCGTTGTCATTTTTTGCCAGTGTGTAAATAAGTCTTAACACAGAGAGTTACACCCTGGATTACACATATATGCAGATAGTCATGTGCTTTTGACACCTTACATGTTTTGCATCAGAACTTTTGGGCATGTGTACACACAAGCTTGGCCCATTGAACAACCTACTGTAATGTAAGCAGGCCCAGCAGCCTGGAAATTTCCACTTCGATGACAAGGCAGTTATCACGACCATCTCAAAAAAAGCTCCTGGCCTACAGTAGGTTGCAAAAAGGCACGCCCACAAAGCGATCCCACCTATTCTGACGGCTGCCATAGGTCTAGCCGAAGGCGTGTCATTCAACGTGACGTCAGGGACTAGAAATAAAAACGAACGAGCCCCCTTGATAAACACGAGTTGCAACGCCTGAAACGTATAAACTCAGATAACAGCTAGGTATATAAACCTGTGGTTGTTTGTGTGACTAAATTAGGGTGTGATCGTTCTGTTCCACCCACCTCCGCTTGTCTGTACGCCAGCTCATGAATATTAAACAGATTTCGGCGCAATAAGACCCGGCCCCCTGCACCAACAGAATCCAGCAGCGCAACGTTTCGCCGGGCTTTCATCAGAACTCCTTGCTCTGTGACTGAAGATTTTTTGGGGGGAAGAAAGAAGAAAATGGCATTAAGAGGACCGCTTTCTCGTCTTCTCCGAACTCAACTCAGACATACCTCCCAGCAAAGCAGACATCAGTCTGTGGCTGTACTGGGAGCCCCGTTTTCAAAAGGACAGGTACCGTCATCCTCATTTTTTTTGTTCTCTCATTTATTGTTTTTTTGTTATACATATATAATCAAAGATCATTTATCCCAATGCGTCTTTTTGTACTTTGCTGACAGAAAAGAGGAGGAGTGGAGCATGGTCCCAAAGTTATCAGAGATGCGGGTCTCATCGAGAGGTTGTCCACTTTAGGTATGTGAAAAGCGAGATCAGAATGGAACAGCCGGTCCCGCTGGGTTACATAACGAAGGATGGCTGTTACACAAAGGATTCAGGGAGGGTTTTAAGTTCCACCTCAGATTTTCTCCGAACTTGTTACATCACCACCAGACAGGATAAATATACTCGTTTAAAAATGAAGTGCTATTCCCGTCTGGTTTATTCAGATTTATTCTTTAACTCTCTTCCATACGCTTTGAGCTCGCAGATGACACACTACAAGAAGACACATTGATGAGCAGCCGCGCAAGGTGGTTTCTCTCTTTGCTCAATCTGCAAGCCACATGTCGGAATTAGTCATGCTGTACCCTTGCACATGTTGGAAAGGCCGCGGAAAGCGGATGTCTAATTGATATCCACGCTTTCGTCACAGTCTCTAATGTACCGGCGTTCTGACGACAATAAACCCTACCTAGTGGCGCTGCGCACTTAGGACCCGCCTGCTACAGTGGAGCCCCATAACAGTAGGCCCGTGAATGTAGGGCAGAACTGAAATGAGACACATCAGTCGGAAAGAATGCAATTCTTTATTGCAACGCTCTAGGCGATGAGACGGTGTGCCATGATTCGCATAAAAGAATGAGTGAGACATACATGCCGGAAGACAGTGATAAGTAGTCATCACGGGCTTCTTAAAGTCTATCTGTGGTCCAGACAGATAAGTCTGCGGAGATTAACAAGGACTGTGCAATGTCATACATTACAGTACCTTGCAAAGGGAATCATATGGGTAAGAACGCTGTCAAAAACAATGTGTATGTAAAGACGGAAATATGTGCATATTTTGTATTCTTATAGAGAAAATATACAATACCTCTTTTGGATTTTACTTGTGCACAACTATTGACTAATATGCTCACATTTCCGTCTTTACATACACATTGTTTTTGACAGCGTTCTTACCCCACATAATCATAACCTTTAGAACACAATAAAAACATATTTGTTCCTTTCCTGGAAGGCAAAAAATACAGTTTTCAACATTTTTTACAATAAAAATTCAAAAAACGTGTGTAATTTGTACTGAGCCCCGCTCCCCCTACCCTGAAACTGCGAAGAAAACAATGTATTGAACATGATGGTGGCAAAATAGTCCTGGAGGCATCATTTCCTTTAGTTGAGACCGTCACGTTTATATCATTTACATCATAATTTGGATTGCAACTAAGCCAAAACAGTTCATGCTGTATAGGTCCACTTCCGAAAAAAACACTTAAAAAAAATAAAACGCGCATTTAAAAAAAACAGTCTAAAACTATAGATGCCTCTGGAACCTACTGCCTCACATATGTATGATGAGCACAAAAAAATAAAGATTAGATAGTAGCCTATAAAGTATTAGCCATTAAACTTATAAAAAATGTAATTCAACATATTAATTTAGCCTCTTTCCCAAAACAGTTCCATCATAAACCCCCAAAGATGAGCCACTCTCTGAGCTGCTTCTGGTTGTTTAGAAATCACAAATCATGCCAGCGAAATCCTGCACACATGTGAGCTTTCAGCTATCAAGCCAACTTGGGGGAACCAAGGGAGGCATAATGTGGGGCTCTGAAGGGACTCTATAGAGCCTTACAAATGAAAACGGTATCAAAAAACACCAGGCTAGTGATAGGTTCTGTCTTAGCCAACTTCAACACACCTTGTCCAATTTGTGTTATTGGCAAGAAATGTTTGTCAAAAACACACTGCTCAAAGGGGGTCTCTGTGTGTTTTTATCTGAATTTCCAGCTAGCTAGCCATACTGCCCACCTGTAATTGGTACATCATCAGCTGATACAGGACTGTGACCACCCCGCTTGGTGAGTCAGGGCTGTAAGATCTAGTTGACTTCAACCCCCTAAAGTGTCACGAGCAAGAGTTTAGGTTTTTATCCAGCTCCACCAAGTTTAGCAACAGCTCTAATGCTCAGGTTAAACTTGCTAGCACGCTAAGCTTCTTAACCCTGAAGCAGTTGTTATCAATGAAAGGTAGATCTTGGCTATGGTTTTCAGGGAAACGGCGTACATGCCACCTTTGTGGAATAGATTTAATATGCTTTTTGCTATTTCACCCTATTTCATTTTACGGCTTATCACGACCCAGTTCTTGTTTCTTTTGAAGCTTGAAGGACAAACTGGATAAGATAAGATAGTAAGAAGTTTTAACTTGTTTAGTTAAGTTGCTGCAGCATCAGGAATGGAGTCCAGTATCAGCAAGCAAACACCAACTGAATTAAATATCGTACCATATTAGAATCCTTAAGCATATCTTTTGCAGTTTGGAACTTTAATCTGTTACACTTACTCAGAAATATTGACTTCAATCAATCCAAATAAAACATAGACAAATTGTCACTTGTTGAGTAAGCCTCATCAAAGAAACCTTACCCAGGTCATTCCTACTGTGTAACAAGGTATTTGTTTGTATTTAAGCTTTCTAAAATTTGGGCTACAAAAGTAGGTGGTAATGTTACATTAGATTGTGTAATTGATTTGTAATAGATTTTTTTATGTTTAAAAAAATTAAATTAACAATTTAGCCAATGTATCAGAAATAGATCAGAATAAAAACCTGAGTTTAAACACACGTTTCTCTGTTTATATTCAAATGTTCCTTTTATATCAATCCTATTTATGTGAAAATTCCCGCCCTAATTAAGATAATTAAACAGATAATAGGATTTCATTGTAGTCAGCAGGTAAGACAATGAAATCATCTAATATACATTAAAGAGATTTATGTGTAGATATATCTATGCAAAACTGCGCTCTCTCTCTTAGGCCAAGATGCTTCCGCATGATTATTCAATGATAAAACTGTTGTGTGGGAATGGGAAATGTGAATAGATTTTTCTTGATGCATTCTTTGTCCAAAGACCTAAGTTCACTAAAGTTTAGGGCATTGTCACTGAAAATGAACCACCTGGTGCCCCAGTGGTAAAAGCGATCCTGCTGCAGCATCAGGAATGGAGTCCAGTATCAGCAAGCAAACACCAACTGAATTAAATATCGTACCATATTAGAATCCTTAAGCATATCTTTTGCAGTTTGTTGATACACTGTTTAATATACTTGTGCTGAAGCAATCATCATATGTCTGTATGAACAATAAGCAACATAGTGTCACAAACTGAACAGTTCCCAAGTTTGTGACTTGAACTGGATTGAAAAGAACCAGCAGACAGCTAGTCAACACTCTCTTCAGTTTGTCCTGCAAGAGATCCTCAGAGTTGCATCAAGTCAAAGCTATTCCTGTCCTGCCTTTGAATAGTAATGAAGGCTGCAAGGTCAGTCAAATCCGTGTTAAGTGACGTGCAGGAGGTGCAGATTGTCTTAAATGCTCGACTGACACCTGGTGCTCACATGGTGCAAATGTCCAGATTGCATTAAATAATCAGGGGTGCAGGTCCATGCTCTGCATCTGTGAGTGTGCATCCACGAACTAGGCTGCTGTTTTGTTGTTCCTAACTGCACCATTAGTGTGGGTGATGATAAAGAACTTATAACTTGATGGTCATCTCTTGTTGTATTTTCTCAGACTACTCTGTTCATGACTTCGGCGATCTCAGCTTCCACCACCTCGAGCAGGACGAACCCTACATGGACGTGAAGTTCCCAAGGAGCGTGGGCGCCGCAAACAAAAAGTTATCCAGTGCAGTGAGCAGAGCCGTCGGCGCTGGGCACACTCTGGTTATGTTGGGGGGAGATCACAGGTATTTATCTCAACATCTGTATGAGATGTAGCACCTAATGTTCCACATGGAGTGAATGTGTGCTCAGCTTGTGCATTTGAGGGATACAAACTGCAGATATTTACAACTGCTCCTTAACTTTCACAGCCTTGCTATTGGATCAGTGAGCGGCCATGCCCAGCAGTGCCCTGATCTGTGTGTCATCTGGGTCGACGCTCATGCAGATATTAACACGCCCATGACCTCCCCATCGGGAAACCTTCACGGCCAGCCTGTGGCTTTCATGCTCAAAGAGTTACAAGACAAGGTGAGAGGCAAACATCAAAGAAGCCTAATGAGGGCAGGGTGTCTTGAACCTTGAAGTTCGTATAAAGAAACAAAGTAGTAATAGACCCCTACTGAGGGACTGATAATAACATTGTAGTTTCAGTTTTGTTCTGAACTTTGCTTTTTGTGCTCTCAACTGAGAGCCAAACCATGAGATTTGAAGCTCATTCAAATTATTTTACTGATGACACCTTATGACAAGGAAATGGCTTGCAAAAGTATTCATAGCCCTTGAACTTTTTCACATATTGTCACATGAGAGCCACAATCTTTTATTTTGTTTTATGTGATTAAATAACACATATTTGTGAAAACGTACATGCATTATTTCTACATTTTTTTACAAATGCAAATCCAAGAAATGTAGCATGAGTTTGTGCTTTGTGGAACAACCTTTCACAGCAATCACAGCTGCAAGTCATACAGAGGATCTTTTGGCAAGTGTTGCACGCCTAGAGACTGAAAATTATATATCTTTGCAAACAGCTCAGTTCTGGATTAGGCTGACCAGCTTCCCTGTCCCTCATCCCACAGCATGATGCTGCCACCACCATGGATCAGGGTAGAGATGGTGTATTTATGGCGATTTTCAGTATTATTTTTCTACCACATATAGCATTTTCCATGTAGGTCAGTTAAATTTTGGTCTCTTCTGAGTAGAGGGTTTTTGAAATGTGTTTCCAAATGGCAAACAGGATCCAATATGATGGTTTATTCTTGCCACTTGTGGACTTGCAGCTCCTCCAGAGCTACTATGGACCTTTTGGCTGATTCTGTGATCAATGGTATCCTTGCCCAGCCTGTCAGCTTAGGTGGACAGCCATGTCTTGGCATGTTGCCTTTTGGAAATGGGTGCTGCGTGACATGTTCAAAGTTGTGGACTATGCTTTATAACCTAACCCTGCTTTAAAATTCTCCACAATTTTATTCCTGCCCTGTCCTGTGTGTTATTTGGTCTAATGTTCTCTAGTAAACCTTTGACCCCTTCAAAGAAGACTTATATTTATACTGAGATTTAATTACACACACTCTATTTACTAATAAGATGAAGTTATTTAGGGGTCTTAAAGTAAAGAGCACTAAAAAAACAAATGCAGGCCACAGATTTTTCTTCCATTTGAAAATTATGCACTGCTTTCTGTTGTTCTGGCATTTAAAATCTTAATAACATTGAAGTTTGTAATTGTAACATGAGTTCAAGGTATGTGACTACTTTTGCGAGGTTCTGTGTGTTATATTGCTTCTTCAAATAAAGCAAAGTGGCAATGGTTGATCTGTTTTCACAGTGTTAAATGTAATTCATTTATCAAAAACATTATTTCCATCTATGCAACCAGATGCCTGATATTCCTGGGTTCTCATGGACTAAACCATTCCTCTCTTCACGGGATCTGGTGTACGTCGGACTGCGGGATGTTGACCCCGGAGAGCAGTAAGTACCTGCTTTTACTTAAAATATCTTTGACATGTGGCTGAAGCACCCTTTTACTTCTGTAAGTATTGCAAAAAAAATTTTGTGCCATTTGCTGCAGCCACATCCTAAAGAACTTGGGCATCCAGTACTTCACCATGAGGGATATTGACAGACTAGGCATCCAAAGGGTCATGGAAGTTGCTCTTGACCATCTTCTGGCAAGGTAGTGAATACTTAATGATCATGATCTGTGTGCTGATTGAATTTAAGGACATTCTGAATTCACATTTTATCTTATCTTTAACTTCTCCTGCAGAAAACAGCGACCAATCCACTTGAGCTTTGACATCGACGCATTTGACCCGTCTTTGGCTCCTGCCACAGGAACACCAGTGAACGGAGGTTTGACTTACAGAGAGGGGATCTATGTGACAGAGGAGATTCATAACACAGGTACCAGTGTCTGCAACCATGGTTTAGTGCCATTTGTTTGCCAATAAGAGAGTACGTGCACATCTTCATTCATTTTAGATCCTTTAGTTTAGGAGTCTAACATGTTTCTGTGTTGATGCGTAGGTTTGCTTTCGGCCATCGACCTGGTAGAAGTGAACCCCATTCTGGGGGCCAACCAGGAAGCCGTGGAGGCTACCGCCTCTTTAGCGGTTGACGTCATTGCATCGTCTCTGGGACAGACGAGAGAGGGCGCTCACACGTCCATCCACTCTATTCCAGCAGAGAAAACCGACACTGAGCAGCTTTGCCTCTGAGAGCTTCAAGCACTTTTTTCTGAACTTTCTCATCAACAAACGCCAATCGCACTGGAGGCCGACATAGATCCACAACTTTACCCTCTGCGCGTGGTACGTATCACAAAATCTGAGTCGAACTAGACTCACTATCAGACTAGATACACCTTTACTCAATGGGACCCTAATATATACCATACAAGAATGAAGATCTAACTAGTCTTCGGTAGCAAGTGCGATGAGGAAAGCCTTCAACATAATTTCTAACACAAAATGCACATTTCGATGAAACTAGTGCTTATCTGGAAAGCAATAATTTATTTTTATTTATTTGTGTGTTGTGTTTAAGAAAAGGAATGTACCTGCTTCAAAGGCATGAAAAAGTTTCACTTTGTTTAATGTTCAGTCTGACGTGGACTCTTGCTGTGCCAGATAGTTTAAAGCTACTGTAGAAATGTCACTCTTCATTTTTGGACCAGCTGTGGTTACTGTTACATTTGTACTAAACTTTAAACTTACCAGTACATGCACTTTAAATAACTAATACATCACTTTAAAAATGTTTGGCATTCACAGAAATGCTGGAAAAAATATATATGCATACATATATATATAGAGAGAGAGAGAGGGGGAGAGAGAGAGAGAGAGAGAGTGTGTGCGTGTGTGTGTGTGTACTGGTTTGTTGCGTCCTCTTTGATATCAAGACTTAATAATTATGTTCTTTGTTACAAGGATATTCTATTTTGATCTTCCATAAATGTGAATAAATGTTTATATGTCCTACTGTCTCTTTGCCTTTTTAATTTATGGAATTATGGCTGGACTTTCTGTTCAATTAGACAAATGTTAAACATAATTCAATTCAGTTTTATTTATATAGCGCCAATTCACACACAATTGGTCATCCAGGCACTTCAACAAGTCAGGTACATACAATGTCCAGTTAATCCTTAACCATTGAACAGTGCAGTCAGATTTCGTTATTTATATCAAATTGGATAAAAAGTTGTTTTCCTGTCTAAGGAAACCCAGCGATTTGCTCCGTCATTGACTGGCAGCATTCCCTTCTCCCGGTATGAGCATAGTAGAGACAGTGGACAGTCACTGGTGTTGAGCTTTGGCAGCAATCCCTGATAACTTGAGCCATGCAAGTAGCGCAGTGGGAGAGGAAAAACTCCCTTTTAACAGGCGAAGAAACCTCCATCAGAGAACCAGGCTCAGTTTGTGCGGCCATCTGCCACGACCGATGGTGAGTTAGAGAGAAGCAGAGCAGAGACACAAAGAGAAAAGGGACTGATCCAGAGTATTTCTTGGGAGGAAAAGTAAATGGTTATGGAGTTTAGCTCCATTAGTCGTTTCACAGAAAGAAATAACAGAGAAACTCTGACCCAGTTTTTCAAGGTTAGAGTCCTGAAAGTAGAGCGACATAATAATTAGTTACAGTAAAAGCTCAGTTCAATCGCCATGTCTAGAAGAGGATAAAGGGTTTAAACACTGAAAGACAGAGCCCATTGGATCATCGGTAGAGGGATAAGCATTATTTGTTGCCAGCAGAAGCTCGACAAAGGCCCCTCTCAGAAAGGTGTCCAGGTAGACACAGAGGCAGGCCAGGTGTAGCTTCTTTAGGGAAGAGAAAAGAGAGAGAACGAGTTAAAAGCTGAAATTAACAGCAAATAATGCAAAACTGGAGAGTACTGTGAGAATGTACGCGAATAGGGTGAAAGTGATATGTCCTCGTCAGCCTAACTTATAGCAGCATAACTACACAGAAGTTTCAGTTCAGATTTCTTTAGTTAAACGGCGCTTAGTTCTTTTCAACGTCGTTTCAAGGCACCCCACAAAGGTCACCACTGATGGTCATTTGTTGTAGAGAAAAACCGCAACGATTGGGCGATACCCTCTCTGTCCAGACTGATTATAACCATATGGAAAAGAGAAGGGTAATACAGGAGCAAGAAGATGGAGGGTGTGTTTGCACCTCAACCATACAACTGAGCCGGTTTAGGCTAAAACCTGACTCGCCCCTTACGTCAAGTCAACAGGGAGGGATGCCTTCCTCCCCTCCCTGTACAACTAAGCACTCTAACTAGTAAGCTTTATCAAAAGGAATGTTTAAAACCTAGCCTTAAAAGTAGACAGGGTGTCCGCCTCACCGGACGCAAAACCGGGGGGCTGGGTTCCACAGGAGAGGAGCCTGGATCAGACGAAAGGATCTGCCTCCCATTCTCTTCTAGAGACTCTCGGAACCACCATTAAACCTGCAATCTGAGAACGAAGTGCCCGTTAGGAACGTATGGAACATCATCTCTGATGTATGAGTGGACGCTAGATCATTAAGGCTTTGATAATGTGAAAGGAGGGATAATTTTTAATTCTATTCGGGATTTAACAGGAGCCAATGAAGGGAGCTAAAGTATGGAGAAATATGATCTCTCTTTTCAATTTTCTCAGAAGCCCTTGCAGCAGCATTTTGAATCAGCGTGAAGGCTTTTAACTGCATTTGTGGACACATCCTGATAGAAAAGAAGTTACAATGAGTCGCAGCCTTGAAGGCATAACACATGGCATGGACTAGTTTTTCAGCGTCACTCTGGATGGGAATATTTTTAATTTTGGCATTGTTTCCGGAGGGGAAAAAAAGGAAAAAATCCTAAAAACCTTTTTTAAAATTTTGGGTTTTTAAATGAATGTCCGGGTTTAAAAGGTAACACCAAGGTTTTTTCTTTTTTTCCCCCCGGGGGGTCAATTTAATCCCATCCGGGGTTAAGTGATTGACTAAGCAGTTTTTTTTTTAAAGACTCCGGTCCAAGACGAAAAATTCTACCTTGTCTAAATTTTAGAAGAAAAAAGCATCCCAAGTTTTTATATCTTCAAGACTTTTCTTGGTCTATCAAAAGGGTTTGGGGTTTTTCATCAGGTTTAAATGGATGGGTTAAAAGTGAGAAACATCAGCAAACAGTGAAAATGTACCTTTGGCTCCTGATAATTTGCCCAAATTGGGAAGCAATATAATAAAGGGGTTTTGGGCCCAAGTACGGGAACCCGTGGTACCCCAATTTGCCCGGGTTTGTTTTTAAGGAAAAATTTACCCTTTTAAACGTGAAAAACGGGAAAACCCTGTCAGACGATAAGTTTTTAAAACCACCTAGGGGCTTTTTCCCCTGACCCCCACAGATTTTCCCCACCCTTTTCTAAGAGCATATTTTGGCCCGACTGTATAAAAATCCCAGCATGAGATCTAACGAACAGTACAGACAGAATTTCCCTTTTTATCTGACCCCATAAGAATATCATTATGACTTTCGGGCAGAGCTGTTTCAGGGCTATGATAAAGGCTCTAAAAAAAACCCTGACTGAAACCCCTTAAAACGGGTTTTAATTGCGTTTTAAATGCTCACACATTTGTTTAAGCAACTATTTTTCAAAAATTTTTTAGAAAAGGGAAGGGAAAGTTTGGGATATGGGGTTTTGTAATTTTTCAAGTCATCTCGATCAAGCGAAGGTTTTCTTAAGTGGGGGGTTTAATTACAGCTCCCTTTTAAAATTTTGGGGGGCCTTCCATTTACAAAGGATAGTTTACCCCTTTTTCCTAAAAGGGGGCGGGGTAATCAGGGGGAAAAACATTTTCCTTAAAAATTTAAATTTTGGGTTTGGGTTTGGGGTTTTAAACCACCCAATTTGGAAGGTTTAGATGAAGCTAATATTTCTGATAATCGGGGAAACCCCACAGGATAAAAAACTTTTCAAACAAAAGATCGGTTTCTACAGTTTTTCCAATTTTGTCTCACGGCTGAGGATAAAAAGTAATAAATTTTGGGGAGTATTTTTAAAAGTTTTTTATTTTTAAAAAAAAATTCCATTTTTTTAAAAAAGAACCCCCTAAATCATGACTGCTGAAGCAAAGGGGGAATGGAGGCCAACAGAGCTTTACGGGTTTTTAAAGTTTAGCAACTGAAACTAAAAAAAACCTAGGTTTTATTTTTGGGTTCTCTTCTATTAATAATGAGAAATAAGCTGTTCTGTTCAGTTGTTTTATACTTGAGTGATGAGTGTTTTGCAGTACTGTAATACCACGTTGTATTAAAGGGCTTTAAATCTTTCCTTGCAAAAATTTTCCAAAAAATGTTCAAAATTTGTTAAAAGATTTTAATAAAATTTTTCTATGACAAAAAATTGTAGATTACAAAAAAACATTTCTGACCCTGACCACGATCTAAAACATGAATATAGACTGTTACCATCAATCCGAAGATACAAGGTTCCTCAGTTTAGTCACATTTGTTCTGACAATAAAGAAATATCGTATCATATCGTATACAGTGAAATAATTGTATTAACACCCTGAATACATTTTTGTCAGAGAGTTAGAATCGTCTAATACACCTATTCCACACAGACCAAAAATAGTACAAATCGCCCAGAATTGCCAAATTTTAGGATTCTTAGTTGTAGCACAATTCCCCTAAATTTTGGGAACTTTTTTTCTCAGTCAGTTATTTTAGCCTTTTGGGAAACCCTCATCCAAAAGTTAAAAAGTTTTAAAAGGGATTTTGGTGCAAAATTTCCCACAAAAAAAAAATCTCTGTTAATTCTTAACAAATTTCTAGTTCATTCTTAGGTATTCAAACCGATTGATTGATTTGTAGGCATGTGTTCCTAACTCAACATTATCTTGTCCAATGAGGGTCATTGAACCCCCTAAAACTGCCCAAATCTCTCTTCTCCCCTTGGAAAAAAATGAAAAAATAAGAAATACTGTAAGGACAATAATTATTTAAAAACATAGTAGAAAACTAAACTAATAAACTACTGTTTTGTTATTTAGTTTCATATTTCATTTTACATCCAAAAACAAACACTAGAATTTTTACATTTTTTTGGCAAAAGCACTCACTTAAAACATTTGAACTTAATGCCAATGGTCATCATTCCAAAAACACTCCCTCCTGCTAGTCCCTTGTCACTTTTATTAAATCTTGATGGTACATCCCACCAATTCTTAAGAATAGTAACGACTTCAAATTTAATGGTACCTGATTCCTAGATGCATTCGGCAAATTGTTACCTGATTTCTGGCTGATTCCTAACATTTGTGCAGTATTCTTAATAGATTCCTGTTCATTGTACAGAAATCTTGACAATATTCATGCGAATCAAGCTGAATCTCACGACGTCTCTTTATCTATCCTGTGTCGTAACGGAAACTTTGATCGTCACGGACTGGACCAGGAAATTTGCAAAATTCCAAGAGTCCTCACTAATCCTAAAATTGAGCAATTCTTGGCAATTCGTGGTCTGGGTTGAATAGTGGCTTTAAGCACCTATGAGAAAGTCATAGATTTGAACAGATTGGTAATCAACATTGTTCCTTACCTAGAAAATGCAAATAAGCTCACTGAAGCCATGTTAACCCTCATATTTTTACTTTGTGCTTACATTCCAAAGATTACAAGGTCACTAAACATGTTTTGCTTCTCTGCATGTTTCCTGGAAGGCTTGATAGAAAGGCTGAAAAAAACAGCACAGCAGATATGCCACTTCACAAACAGCAAGCCAGAAATAGCCTTATCGACTCTTATTTGAGAATAAATTCCATAGTAACAAACGCTGCTTCCCAACCAGTGATGTCGCCGTGAGTAAATCCACAGCAGATGTTTTCCTGGTTTTTTTTTATTACTTTAGCTCATGTCTGAGGAAACATCTGACACAATGCACTCTGAGGTCAAACATCCGATTTAATTACATCAATGCTTTTAAATAAGGACTCCTGAGAGTACAGTGATTAGATGTACAGTTGGTGAAGAAACAAAGCAGCTGCATGAAGACTCTCCATTCATAGTTCACATTCAGCAGTTAATCGGTTAGGCTTTGCTTTCATTTAAAAAACGAGCACAACGCTTGAAAAACACAGTCAGCTGGTGTCAGTTCATTGTTTTCTTAGATCTGTTAATATCATTTTTCCTCAGTCTAAACACAGGCGGGTTCAGTGCACATGTCCAGATCATCATCCTGCAGGACATTACTGGCATTAAGAGACAGCTAAAAAAGTGCAAATATCAGTTCAGAGAGAGTTTCTGTGGGCTTGGTCCATTAACAACTCCACATTTTTTGCCATCCTTGTCCCATAGATTATAAACCTCCTCTTAGAAAAAGTTCACTACCTCAATGCAGTCACAGGAACAACAGAAGAGTATTATTGCTACTGTATAGCTGAAAGAGACAGTGGTAGAATGTCCTCAGGGTTTACTCTCGATTCAGAGCTCAGCCTGTCAGCAGATGATTTTGTTTTCTTTATTTCCGGAAGAACTTAAGGTAAATCACAGCACCCAGAATGGCCAGCTCCATTAAAATGATGACAGCCAGTAGCAGCTTGTTCGTCATCAGCCTACAGGACAGAAAAGAAGCAAACATAAAGAGAAACTCTGGTTACATTTTGATGAACATTTACAAAGGAAATCAACTATCTGCAAAATATATGTAAGAACTGAGAAGAATGCCATGATCAAATAGTCTGGTGGTTCAGAGAGGAGGCCAATTTAAATAATAGTATAGAATCAATAATCTTGGCCTCCACAGATAAAATCATTATGTAGTTAGCCGCTGTTTTCAATGATTCCTGATGTAAAGCCCCAAGGTTGTGAGTCACCAGGTCATAACAATATGTTGTCGTCTTTCATTGCATTATCATTATTCTTTCCCCCACATCCTTAAGATTAAAGTAATATGGGACTATGAGTATTATGTAAACTGATATATTTATCGCTTACAAATTAAAGTGATTAAGAAAGATAATAAATCATTAGTTGGATCATTAGTTGTAACTGAAATAGTTTCTATAGAAATGCACCGAGGAACTGGAAAAATGACAATACAGACAAGGTGTAGTATCTTCTCTATGGCACAGAAATATTACAATAATAATAATAAAAATAATAAAACACCTTTCAGTTATAAACAGTAATATCATTATAATACACTTTTGTGAGTGCATGAATGAACAAATGAATGAAATGTAAAACAATATCATATAATCTTAGTTTTATCCTCTATCTGTACATCACCCTTCACATGCATCAGTATTCCTGGTAGAGATTTTGTAAAAAGCCTTAAAAAAAAAACATAAAAAAATCTTTTATTGCTGTAAAACACCCAAGCTTTAATTTAAGTGCATTTATTCAGAAAGGGGTTATTATGGTCTAGCAGAAGCTCTGAGGACTGAGATGATTATCGAACCAAGGATGATTTTGTCTGGTGAACCATTTCTATGTGGATTTGGTCATATATTTTTGGTCATTATCCTGCGAGAGTCCCACTAAAGCACCATTTTCACCATGCAGCCATGCACTCTAAAAGGGTTCCCAGGACCTTTGAAAAATAATAGGCCCATAGAATCACAGGTTCTCCACTAAACAATGGGCATGGGGTGCTTTTTTACACATTCTTTCTTTGTTTGACACCAAATCCTCCTGGAGTGTTTGTGATTCTCATTCTGCACAGTAGCAAGATGTTTCTTACAGTTACATCTTTATGTTAAGGATGAAGCAAGTAACTATTTTCTTTTAGCCATTTCTGAGTTAGAAAGGTCACATCTGCCTCATTGAATGGCAGGTTCACCCATTTTCCCATTTTGAAATGGGCCTCTGTGTCAAATCATATTTAAACCCCAGGGAAAAGGGACATCATGGGTTAGTCTTTCTAATTTCAAGTATACTCTCTTCAACCTACAACTTGGGAAGGTATAAATTAAAAGAAACAAAAACATCTTAATAAAGAAATCTGTTTACACATCACTATCAGGGGTGCTGTTAAACGTAGAGGTTGATGTTAAAATACAATCTGCGTAGTATTACTCACCGTCGTGACATGGCACGAAGAACTTTTCTGCTCCGGCTGAGGTTCTCTCCTGTATTTTCCAGCTACACAGAGAGAAAAAAACCAACATATTTAATATAACAAACATACCTAAGATGATGTGGTCTAGCAACAAAATCATAAGCAGTTTCTCCTCAGCTACTATAAGGTACCCACCTAATTAGGTTTTCCTGCATACCCGCTAAATTCCCCCTTCAAACTGAAGCAATATAACAACTTCAGCCTATTTGACAGATGGTTACCCATAATTCTCGGCTCACCCTGTTTCTGGTTCGGTCCAGCTGCTCCCTCTGTTCCCCCAGCTCCTCGATAATATCTGTGCCGATCTGATCCGTCTCTGCAGCGATGCGCTGACTTCGCTCGATACTCTGGCTGGCATTCTTCAGAGACTCTGTCCCCTGGAGTAGAAGAGCTCTCTGGGACTGCAAGTGTGTCTGCAGAGGTAGACCAAGGTGACATTATCAAACAAGGTACGTTACATGATTTTTGGAAAAAGGATTAAAAATTAACTGAAGAAACATATTCAAGTGTTTCCAATTAGGTAAATAGTATGGGCATTGTGATATTCTGCCCAACACTCACACTTTGTTGATTTTGTGATGAATAAATGCTCTGTAGGCTTCCCTGCGCAGTTTGGGAAGAGGAGCTGAACCCAGATGCAGAGTTTTTCATGTCCCTCTGCAGCTTACCGAGATCCCTGCGGTAAAGTCGCAGCTTGGCACTCATGGCATTTTTATATGAAGAAGGGGCACCACGCAGCTCCTCTTCCATTCCTTGTAACTGGAGATGGGTAAGAAAACACAGAGTGATGCCGCAAACCAGTGGAAGATCTGTCTCTACTAGGTTTCAACTCAGGACCAGGACATCTATAATGTTCAGCAATATTATTTATGTCATTAGATCTTACTAGGATCAATGTGAGAGATCAGCACCAAGTAGGGCATAATTGTGAAGGATGGAAACAAAACTTTAACAACAAAAAATCTGGAAAAAAGTGTGGAAGACATTTGTATCTATCCCCCTTGACTCTGATATCTCTAAATAGGATTCACTGCAACCAATTTCCTTGAGAAGAAAGAATGGTGTGGAGAGGCTTTCATTTTGCAGCTACAAGGAAGCTGGTCAGAACTGACGAGAAGATGGATTGATCAAAATTAGGGCTACATATTGCAATAATATTGGTAAAAATTTATTGCAATGAACAAGCATTTTCCTTCCTACTTACTTTTCCTTCCTCATATTAGCCCCACCAATCTCAGGAAACTTTAGGATACTGATCACTAACATCTAAAGAAGTGTGAGCATAAAGGACAATAAAGGTCCATCCAAATGGTGAAATACAAATGAACCTCAATGCATAGAGCATGAAACATTATTGTGTCCAAAATATTGCATGCAAGCTTTCCTTTGCAACTGACAATGATTGCAATACAGGGGCATCCTGGAGGAAAACCTGTTCATTATTGTATATGGTTGAGACTGGGGTGGAGGTTCACCACGGAAAATGGTTTAGATCAAACCATATTTAAATGCTAAAATGGCCCAGTCAAAGTTCAGATCTGAATCCAGTTAAAAATCTGTGGCAAGCATGGGGAAAATCAATGTAACACACACTCTCCAGTCTGACTGAGCTTGACCCACTTTGCGAAGAAGAATGGGCAAAAGGTCTGCGTCAAATGTCATAAAGACATAGCTGAAAAAGACTTGCAGCATACATTAAAAGTGGGTTCTACAAAGTTTTGGCTCAGGTGGACTGAATAGAAATGCACCGCGTACTTCTCAGATTTTTACTTGTAAATTTTTTGAAAACCATGCATCCCTTTACTTCTACTGCGCAATTATGAACCACTTTGAATTGATCTTTCAACTAAAATCAAATTAAATACGTTGAAGATGTTGGTTGTAATGTGACAAAATGTCACGAAAGTAAAAAAAACAAAAAACAAAACAAAAAAACATGCACATTTATAAAAGATAGAGACTGTTTACTGCATTTTTGCTCCCTGAGCTGCACATTTAAAAAGGAAACTCACCACTTCCTCAGCCTCCCCATGTCTCTCATCAAATGTCCTCACCAGCTTCTTCCTCTCCTCTGTATTTAAGACAGCATAAGTTCAACGTTCACAGCACAGAATGCCATTAAATTATTGGTCCAACAGTGTTTACCTCCGTGGCTTTTCAGAGCCCTCTCTGGTATTAGCTTCAGCTCCTCATACAGCGACCTGTACATCTCGTGCAACTTCTCGACTTCTTCTGACGACATTTTTACTTTAGAGGTAAGCAACCCGCCGTTAATTAAGGGACTCCTTTGTCCTTTTAGTTCAAGACAACAACAATTACGGTCACAAGTTTAGGTAAATTTGCTAGTTTTGCTTTGGTGATAATAAGAATCCCGAGACTCTTCCGCATGATGGGCCTCCTGACCTCTAGTGCCTTGAACTTCTCAAAAAAAATCTAAATGTTATATAATTATGTCTTCGGTGCTGATGAATTTAAGCTTTAAGTTTGCTGATAGATTATTGCACTTATTCTGTATCAAATGTGGTTGAATAGTACTGAGAAAGCACTGAGTTAAATGTTTTAATCAGGCATTGACGCGGACATCTTTTCTGAAAATCTCTGGGAATCGTAGTTTTGAAAAAAAGTGTACCTTTATCACTATTACATGTAGGCTATTTGTTCTTTAATTGCTTGTTTATATAAAAGTAGATAAATGGCATGATTTTAAAATGAAACATTTAAAATTTTAAGTTTATACTTAAATAAGCTTTGAGTTATTTTTAATTCTGAATCTATACGGAGACTGAGCAGTTGTTTATAAAATAAGTTAATTAAGAAGTAATCATTACGAAAAAAAGGCAACAGTTGTTTAAATAATCCTTTTTACCTATTATCCTGCTTAGGTATTTATCCATATTCATAACCAGTGATATTTAACAAAATAAATTAATAAATAATAAAGAGAGAAAGAATTTATTGAAAAAAGGCAAGGTATGTATTTAGTTTATTTGATGTTATAAACATTTATACAAACATAAACCATATGCTATATGTATTTTATCTGTCAAGGATAAATCCCACTGTCACAATTATTTATGAGAAGAAGAAAACATTTTCAACAGCTCTTTGTACAATTGTATATGTAATGTAGCAATATTTGGTACATATAAATAAGTAACTTTTTTACTTCAATAATATTTTTTTCAACATATAGAGGGAGAGTTTTATCTATATAAAAGGGGGGCTATTTTGAAAAATCTAACATGATTGCTACATAATTATATATACCTTTGCTTCATAGCTTTGATGTATATACTATGTATCTACAATGTAGAAATCAATAAAAAAATAAGGAAAACCCACTGAATAACAACGATGTTCTGAAAACCGACAACAAAAAATGAAGGATTTTTTGCCGGGCCATAAAAACTACAATCCCATGATCCTATTGGCATTGGGAGTCTGTGCCCCCCTCCTGCTGTGCTTTGCACCCCGTTCTGCTTTGACATCAGCTGTTCTGCCTACACACATCAGTTCCATCTTTCTGGAAGAGACAGCGAGGCATAGATCTGTGGCGTGATGTTTGTCTTATTAATTATCGCGGGCCTCGGAGTGGTGACGCTGCTGGTGATTTTATTCGCCCCACATATACGGTGAGTACGTTTATTCTGATTAGAATCCACATCTCGGGGAAGATTATGCTTTGGTTGACCAGATATTGCATTGCACTGATGTAATTAGTACTACACTGTCCATTTACACAGCTAATGTAACCCTGTTAGCTCGTATCTCTTTAAGATTTGGATTTAATTTGCATTGTTTAATGTATGACTTACAAGTTCATTGCACAATGAAGGAATGTGTGAGCTGGAAATTAATGACAGATTGATGGAGGCTTGGAGCGTTTTCACGGAGGTGATCCGGCGGTCTTCCGTCTCAGCTGCTCGGGCCTATCAGATGCATGAGCGTGGGAGGAGTTATATTTGTATGCATCTCTCCAACATACTATTGGGCATGGGGCGGTCCTACTCGGTGGCGCGGGTCACACGACTTGAGGCTCGGCGCAGTTCAGCCAAGTTTTGCTATGAATAATTAACCCAGCCAACCCAAACGTTCAATCCTAACGAGGTTAGGATTTATGCTGTGGTACATGGACACCATCAGTGGTTCTGTTTTATGATGTCTAACCCAGTTGTTTCTGTGCCTAAGCAGAAGATATGCAGCAGGAGCAGTGTGCAAATCCACATCTCGTTTGGATGGGAAGACAGTGCTCATCACAGGGGCCAACACAGGGATTGGGAAGGAGACCGCCCTGAACTTAGCAATGCGAGGTGGGCTAACATTGGAGAACATTCTGTGGAAGAGTGCTTCCTTAAAATGATATCACTCCTCTGTGAAAATTAACAGTGCAACCTTTTCTCACGTAGGAACTACAAACCTCAGTTTATTTAAATATAATTTAATCTTGTAGACCAACACAAAATGATGAATAGAGAGAAATGTGAATAGGTTTTCAATTATATTTATTGGTCTGGACTTTGACTGGGCCATTCTAACACACGTGTGTGCTTAAAGGCCCCTTATAGATCATAATTCTGCAGTACATACACAACCACGATCCGCCCATAACAGATCACTTTGTACTTTCAAATCATACTGGTCGATCTTTCAAGATCGCCGGCCTTGTGTGATTACACTGCATGTTCTGAAATTGCAGACTAAAAGGGGATTTAAAACTCACTGCATTCCCAGGAGCACGTGTCATCCTGATAATATTGCACGCCCCACTTTTCAATTTTTTGTCACATCCAATAAATTTCATTCCACTTGTTGTTGATTCTTCACAAAAAAATAGAATTTTATATCTTTATGTTTGAAGCCTGAAATGTGGCAAGAGGTTGACCAGTTCAAGGGGGCCGAGAAATTTCGCAACGCACTGTAGATGATGGGATAAAAGGATGATCCAAAAGCAGCTTTTCAATGAAACCATTGTGGAGGCAGATTGTGGAAATAAACAGTGATCAGTCTGAAAGTTATTTTACAGCCAGGGATACTATTCCGTCAGATTTCTTGTTGTGGGTTTAGGGTCCATTCTCCTGCTGGAAGGTGAACCTCCATCCCAGTCTCCAGTCTTTTGCAGTTTCTAACAGGTTTTCTTCTAGGACTGCCCTGTACGTCGCTTCATGCATCTTCCAATTAACGCCAACCAACTTCCATGTCCCTGCTGAAGAAAAGCATCCCCAAAGCATGATGTTGCCACCACCATGTTTCACTGTGGCGATGGTGTGCCCTATTTATTTTCTTCCACACATAGCTTTTTGCACATAGAGCAAAACATTTAATTTTGATCTCATCTGAACAGAGTACCACCTTCCACATGTTTGCTGTGTCATTGCTGCATATGGTTTTATATGGCTTTCTTTCAACAATGGATTTCTCATAAATCTCATAAAAGCCAAATTTGTAGATTGCACGACTAATAGCTGTCATGTTAACAGGTTCTCCCATCTGAGCTGTGGATCCCTGCAGCTCTTTCAAAGTTACCATGGGCCTAATGGCTGCCTTTATGATTAATGCTCTCCATGCCCGGCCTGTCAGTTTAGGTAGACGTCCTTGTCTTGGTAGGTTCGCAGTTTTGCTATACGCTTTCCATTTTCAGTGCTTCGGAGAGACTACAACTGTGCGAAATTGTTTTATATACTAACCCTGCTTTAAAATTGTTAAACCAGGGTTATGAAAACAGCAAACATCAGTTATGTTTGCTGTTTTGCATATATTCAAACCAAACTGCTAGTATTCATGGCACAGATTATTAGAATCAGAACTTTTTTAGACATTGAATTTAAAGCCCTATATTTGTATCCTTGCAATTATGTTATCTGATTTTTGTTTTTACTTTAAATTCGCCAGCAATAATTTCACCTGCAAAAGTTCGCCTGCAATAATTGAACTGCAAAAATTTCCCTACAAATGTGTTGACCTTCTGGTGACTCAAGCCAAAGAAATTGGCTCTAGATCGTGTTGAGCGACTTTTAGCCAATCAAATTACCCTCATTTGATCACGTGACCAGCCGCTCAACTCAATCTAGTGCTGATTGCTTTGGTTTGAGTCACCAGAAGGTCAACACATTTGCATGCAAATTTTTGAAGGTGAAGTTGTGCAGGTGAAATTTTTGCTGGCAAATATAAATTAAAAAAAATCACAAATAATTGTTTAGGACAAAAAATTAGGGTCATATATTCTATGTAAAAAAAAAAAAAAAAAAAAAAAGTCTGATTCTAATGAGACTATATTTCTTCCATACAGATTAGGTTTTGAATAGATTTTCATTTTCGCAGTGGAAGTGTTTTTGCCGTCACTCACTAGGCTGCCCAATCTCTATGATTTCAACTTGAGTTCAGGCTTCTATATATCTAACATTTACAAAATCACCTCCCCTTTTTAGCCTTTTGACTGAATCTGATTGCTTTTTTTCTTTGCTGTGGTTCACAGTATAGTCCTGTTTCTTTTTAACATCTCAGGCGCTCGGGTGATTATGGCGTGTCGAGACGTGGAAAAAGGCGAGGAGGCCGCTGCCAGTATCCGAGCCACATACTCGGAAGCCAAAGTGGAAGTACGAGAGCTCAATTTGGCAGACACCTTCTCTATACGAGCATTTGCACAGAAATTCTTGAGAGGTGAGTGAAGCAGAAGCAGCGGCCTCAAAGTTCTCAAGTAATTAGAAGTCATTGTCATTTAACATGATGTTTTTGTTCAGAGGTCAACCATCTTCATATACTTATCAACAATGCGGGAGTGATGATGTGCCCCTACATGAAAACTATCGATGGCTTTGAGATGCATATTGGAGTCAATCATTTAGGTAGGTCCAAACAGAAATGTGTTTTTAAGAATTATTTGTAGAGATGCACACAGAAATCGACCATTTTCAGCTTGAACTGCCCTGACTGGTGATTGGCCAGTCGGAAACTACCAGGTCCCGCTGACAACAACACACTTCAGTGTGGAAGTTGTTCCAGTGGAAAACAGATTCAAAGTTGATTATTTTCAAAATCAGAGTTGTTTTAGAAAAGGTCAAAGGAAGAACCTAGGTGTAAGAAACAAACTATTTTATAAGACATGTTGAAACGTCTGTGGTTCATTCAGGCTGCGAGAGAGTGTGAGACTTTCTACAGATATCAGGAAGCTTCAATTGAGTAAAGTTCCTCCGTTTTAGCTATTTGAACTTTTAACCCCTGTCTGTCGTGGAAATATTGGCAGCCTTTTGAAACTCTAAGAGTTAAAGTTTAAATTTGGGTCTAAATTCTGTGTGTTTTTTTGGTAAAAGAAATGATTTAACTACAGGTAAACGGCAACAATTAACCTCTTTTCACTAACCCCACCCTGCAATCACTAGTCTTATCTCCTTTTGGCTAAAATAACCTTAGTAAAACACTTTTTGTAGGCATCTACCAGTGTCTAACATAGTTTTAAGGTAGGTTTGCCCCACTCCTCTCTCAGCTGTGAGATGTTTGGTTTGTTTCTTACATGTAAAGCATGTTTCAAGTCATCCAAATATGTTTAAAAATATGTATAAAACACATGCTGTCATAGGGTGTTGGTTCTTCATGACTGTATAATGTCTTATATTAGACTGCTGATCGAGAAATCAGAAATGGTCAAAATGCTCATTGCCAAGTCAAAGCTTTTATTAACTGAAAAAACTCTGATGGATGCATTCGTTTTTTTTTGTTTTTTTTTTAATGGCAGTAGTTGCCTTTAGTTTGTAAGTTGACGGACAGGAAATGGGGTGGAGAGACGGCTGAGTTAAGGACTGTAGTCTCTGTACATGGGTTTTGCGCTTTACCCCTATGCCACCGCCGTGCCCGATGATGGGTGCATTTCCAGTCATTTGTCTACGTTTTGATTAAGTTATTATGACATATTGACCTATTTACTTGCATAAAATACATATTACCAGAAAACCTTCAGTGGTCATCAAATTCTAGTTTGTAAAGGTTTCATTCCTGTAATTTTGATTACCCAAACATGGTTCTTGATGAGTGTGTGAAAAACTTTTCACTTTTAGACGTTTATTGGATGGAAATAAAATGTCCTTTGTTTGTAACAAAGTCTTAAATCAGTGCTTTAACAATCAAATCACTGTCAAAACTGAGAACTGTTCCGAAACAACACACACGTGTCTTGTATTTTGCCAGGTCACTTCCTGCTGACGTACCTCCTGATCGGACTGCTTAAGCGCAGTGCTCCGGCCCGCATTGTGGTGGTCTCGTCACTGGCACACAACTTTGGCTGGATCCGTTTCCATGACCTTCACAGCCAGGGCAGCTACAACAGTGGATTAGCATACTGCCAGAGCAAACTGGCAAATGTGCTCTTTGCCAGAGAACTGGCCCGCAGGCTAAAAGGTACAAGGGGGGGGATGGTTAAGAAAAAGATATAACATATATAGTAATTAGCGTAAGTCATGAAAGAGCTCAATATTTTAATATCTGAATGATTGAAATAAAGTACAGAAAAAGCATCAACACCAGAAGGATCCCAATAGTGTGAATGCTTCATAGCATTCACACAATAAATGTTTCCCTTTATAAGAGGATTTTTTATTTATTTTCATGAATAGAAGTTGAGCCCAAATAACTTTCAATTTCAGGTTGTTGAATATGACTCTGACAGAAATATGTCTGCTGTTGTTTTAACCTGTGTTTTGCTTTCACAGGAACCAATGTGACTGTGAACTCGGTCCACCCGGGCACGGTAAATTCAGACCTGACCAGACACTCGACCCTCATGATGATACTGTTCACCATCTTCTCCGTGTTCCTGAAAACTCCTCAGGAAGGAGCACAGACCAGCATATACTGTGCTGTGGCCGAGGAGCTGCACTCCGTCTCTGGGAAACACTTCAGGTTAGAAATAAAGTACAAGGAATGAAGTCTACATAAAAACAAAAAGAAAATACTTCTGGAACGGAATTCTTCTCCATTCTGAATTATTAATCTATAAAGGCAAGCGGCTGGGAAGAAATCGGCCCTAATGCTGCATAGGCCATTCAGTAATTTGTTCTCACCTCCTGTATTATTAAAGAATGGAGCTTCTTTCCTCAGGGTCCGGTGAGACACTAAAAATAGAGAAAACTTGCCTTCTCAATTGTGCTTCAGAACCGCAGATGACCACAGCCTTTACGTCCATTCTAAACCCAGGGACTCGGACCATTTTATATTTTAGAGCTTTCCTTTATTATACTATTTTATAACCTGGCTTAATGATGCATAGATTCACACAGGCTCAATAAAAAGATTTGATTTGAATGTGAATGGAAAACATCTGCAGGTGTTTTCAAGTATTAGTGACCAACATGTTTCTCAAGCACACCTGATGCAACTAATAAAGCCCTTGACTGGTTGCATTTGTGTAAAATTAATTGTAAACACCTGAATAATTTAGAATTTTGCTAATAAACCTTACTTACAGGTTTACAAAACACTTTTGTAACCATAATATAAATAAGAGTGAGTGGCGCTGCTTAAGTTTTCATAACAAGACTTTCACTTTTTTTTCACAACCAGGAATTTCCCATAAAACCAAATTACTCTGTTTTGTATGTCAGGGACAATATTGTTTCCGTCTTGCACCAGGAGGTGTCAATAATAGAGTTCCTAGTCAATAAAGCAACCAGAATTCTGACTTGGAAAGGCTGATTTCCACAAGGCAACCCCAGTTCAATATTCCATATGGCAGCTGCGCATACAGCAGATAGTCAAAGTTGCAGAAAAAAAACGATTTATTTGGACTTCGGATGCTCGGTATCACATTAAGCCAGAGGCAGACTTTGTATTGTACAACCGCCATCTGTAAAGATCCATTACTGTTTAAATTTATAGAATGGAGAGAAATACTTTATTTGCTTGTTTTTCGTGTTAAAAGTTTCCACAAGAATTACAAAACGCCACTAGTTGGGTTAATTAGTTGGGCTGTCTGTTCAGGTAGCCAGCTTGCAGGCTAAGGGTGACCTGTGAGCAGGAATATTTCAAAACAACCAAATTTGCAAATTCTACTTTGAAAAATCAAACAGAACGCCCGTCAAAGTGAAAGGACGTCCGACTCCACCCTCAAACCGTTTTGACTGGATAGCTCCAAATATTAATGAATGTCTCATGATATCTGGTGTGTCTCATTAGTCTAGTGTTGTCACACATTTTTAGCAGTGTTTGAGACATTTGGAAGTTATTAATTTTGGGGGTTTTTTTTGTTTGTGTTTTTATCGACTGTAATTCGTTGATGGTCCCTAAGTACAAGTTTACAGAGATTCGCTGTCCGCCCTTTCTGCGAGAGCAGATGACATAAAAAGCCATCCCTCATTCATGTATTTTCTATACCGCTTCTTCCATAATGGGTCACCGGGGAGCTGGTCTCCAGCAGTTTACGGCCGAGAGGCAGGGTACACCCTGGACAGGTCTCCAGTCCAGCGCAGGACAACACAGAGACATACAGGACAAACAACCATGCACACACCCATTGCATAAGGGCAATTTAGAGACCAATTAACCTAACAGTCAAGTTTTTGGACTGTGGGAGGAAGCTGGAATATCCGGTGAGAGCCCACGCATGCACGGGGAGAACATGCAATCTCCATGCAGAAAGACTCCCGGCTGGGAGTCAAACCCAGGACCTCCTTGCTGCAAGGCAACAGTGCTACCAACTGCTCCACCGTGCAGCCCCTTAAAACTAACAGGAGTGAAAGCGGACATTTGGAGGGAAGGTGAAGGACTATACAATCAAAACGGTTTGATTACAAGCAGAATTAAATCCTGACCTTGAATTGAAAATGTGTTCTTGAATTTTGGAAGTAAATATCAGTCCTAAATATATTGGCCTCATGAGACTACATCAAAATGAACATACATACATATCATAATAAAACAACCAGATCAGATGTTCTATTTGTTACATTTAATTGGTGCTAAAAATGGATTAACTTTAATAAAATTCAGTTTTAATGTAAGGAAAGAAAATCAAGAAAGCACGTGGAATGAAACAGTTTTGAACTAAAATGTGGACAAAAAGTCATCTTTAAGCCCCATTAGCAGCATTCTCCTCAGATCAGTGAGGGTTAGGACCGTGTCACCCCTTATTCTAGATGAAGTCGTGCATCAAATCAAAATGAATACAGATGGCAGCAACTAGTGGTGACTCATGCAGCCATTAGCTCTTACATAATAATGATCTGGTCCTCCTCCTCTGGTTTCAGCGACTGCGCCCCCGCCTTCGTTGCTCCCCAGGGGAGAAGTGAGGAGACAGCCAGCAAACTGTGGGACGTCAGCTGTGAGCTTCTTGGCATTGACTGGGACTGAGTCCCCTTTGTAACTCCCACGTTTCTCAGGCTTCCTTGGAGTCCCTCACACTTCTGTTCCCGTTCATTTAATTTGTTTCCTTTTGGTTTTGGTGTTCTGTACTTGAAACATTTCTTTCTGGTACATTCTATAAGAAGTAAAACAATGTGAAGGTTTTTTTTATTTTGTGTAATAGGATACAATAAATTCGGTATTCCGGTGCTCTGCTGCAGCTCGTTAAACTAAAACCAGTCAACTTTATCGACAGTTCATATTTTAGGATTATGTTTTCATAACACAATGTAAATACAGCATATGGCAAACATTTAAACAAACTTGATCTTTTTGTAATGCTGTGGCATATAATGCAGTGTCAATGCAGGGTAAAAGACCAGCATCTTTTTCATTTATAGGATTTCCTATTGTTAATTTCTTCAGAATTTGCAGTTAAATAGTTCAACTCTTGTGCCAACTTTCTTAAACAAATGTTCAAAAGCAGGGATTATCTTCTACAATGTATTAGAGTGAGTGAGAGTCATATTTAAGAACTGAATTGCATAAATGCATCATGTTTTGTTCTTGTATTTTCAGAGTCATGGCACTGCAGCATTTCTGCTCACTTTTATATTGTCCCGATTGGCACGTTTCTGCAGGAAGTATAGGTTTAAGTTTTTGACGATCTCACACCTCACTTTTTCATTCACAGCATTCACGTGTATAGTTGCCAAGAATTTACATTCTGTGTTTTATACAAGTCAAACATGCCTTTTACTAAAATGACATTCATAGCAAGAGTTGAATGTTTACATTTTATGTAAATAAACAGAAACATTACAATGAAGGTGCATCTGCGGGTCTTTAAATCCTTTTTTCTTAATGTGTCCTGTTTCGGCATTTCAGGCATACCATATAGAGAAGCTGGTTGCAGGGGAAGGGAAGTTTTGCTCTACAAAAAGGATATCTCAAGATGAAATCCTGATTGCATGATTACTTTTATTCATTCAGGACTACATCTTGCATCAAAGTAGACAGGCCACATTACTAGAATAAGAACGAAAGTTACGTATGTAGAGCCTCGGATGACGTAGGCATATATATGCACCTGGAGCAGAGCAGGCCCCAAGGCACGAACCCGCCCACACCAGCCAGCAGTGAGAGAAGGCCGTGAGAGCACAGCTGTTCACGGCCCACACACACCTCAGTGCCGGCAGCCACTGCAGCCCCTCCTCACCACCAGTACCTTCATGCCAGAGCCACCGCCATCCCAGGGTATCACCCAAATGCCCTGTCTGCCTAGGAACAGCACTGACCCGATGTCGCATCCACACAGCCTCCATTAACTGATGCATTTAATGACTGGAGAACATACAAATTGAACTTTATTTTATTTCACAATTGACAAACAGAGCAAATTACAAAATCATTAGTCCCTGCATTTTTAAAGCAGTAACTGCATTACATATCTCACAGTTTTTCCCTAAAGATTTGTTTGAGTATAAAGTGCGGCAGTGATGGGACACAGCAGTTAAAGTTAAGTAGGGTTAGAGTGCATTTTAGCTCTAAAATGTTTTTATTAGATCATCAATAATTACTCGGTACTACAGGAAGATCTGTCGCTGTCACCTGGTTAATACAGCAGAAAAACACAAGGCAAAGAGGCAACAACCATCTGACCACCTTAAACATGTGACTAATGTAACTCTGAAAGTCATACTTGGAAAGGCAGCTTCAGGAATACTAAATTAAAGGTTTTGTGACTTTATCTGTGTGATTTTTTTTTTTTATTCATAATGTTACGATGGTATTTGAAACACTGACCATGTTGGCCATAAGGACAAAGAAAACACCATGACTTAAACCAAGCAACAAAGTTTCTGATCTTATAAACAAAGTTGACCTCTTCCTGCATCTCAATTAACATTTGAATGTTCAATAAAAACATGGCACCGTCTTAATGCCCTGAAATTTTATTAATGTATCTTAAAAAAAAAGAAGTATCTTACATCTCCTTTAAAAGGGATGGTTTAAGATTTTTAAAGTGAGGTTCTGTTAAAAGATTATAAGCCGTTAATATGTTACCTGCAGTTGATAACTTGCTTTTAGCTTGCTTTGGTTAGCTAACAGCTAACCAGACCAAGACCAGGATAGTTCTGATTCTCTAAAGTGAGGTTCTGTGAAGTCAGCACATTCACAAGATACAGTTAAGTTTGTATGTCCTTTATCAGCCAAACAACTTCTGTGTTATTACGTTAATATTAAGTTGCTTTAGGCTGTTGAAGTAGTTTTAAGATGGTAGAAGTCCACGTTGATGCTCTCCCCCCATCAGGTTAGCTGTTGGCTTTAACCTCCACATCAAGCTAATCTGGACGACAAAAGTGATCTTCTGCAGGTAAGATATTACCTCCTTATAACCTTTTAACAAAACCTCGCTTGAAAAATCCTGCACTATCCTTTTAAAAAGGGACAGTCACTGAAAACTGGCTTCCACATGTTCTGTACAGGTCAAGTAAAACGCTGGGATCACAACGGCAAAAAAAACTAACAAAAAGCAATGTCTGCTGTTAGGTAACATTTTGACAAAGAACATTAGATTTTAAGTGGGAAAAACTAAACACACAGAGACATTAAGGACACAAAACAGGAAAATACAGGTTACATTTATCAGAGGACCTCAAGTCAGTTTTTGAAAGTTTTTTTTTTTTCCCTTTAGGCTGAGGTAGGAAACAAACACACCAACACAAGACAGGGTGTGTTCACCATCATAGGGATCTTCATTCCTCCCTTTTTAGGTACTGTACTGATTTAAAGTGATGCCGTGTTTCCAGAATCAGCGTAAAGCACAGTGGTGATTCACAGATTTCGTAAGGGAAGGGGCGCTACTTGAGTTACACAAAGGTCTACTGTCAGCAGACTCAAGATCTGTCAAACCTTGAGTCTTTCTAATTTCCTTGCTAACTCACTAGCACACTTTTTGAGCTGTAGAATTGGATTATTTTGTTTCACATGTGAGAAAAAGATGCTACGATTTTGTGTAAAATGTTAGTAAATCCAACAATCATTTATGTTCGTATTAGAAAGTAAAATTACTGCATAATTACTGCATAATGTCAACATGATGCACAGATGTGTTCTCTTCGTTTGCAGGGTAGCCACACAGTTTTTTCAAATGAAAGTACTTCTTTGCTACAGTAAATCTAAGCATTTTGTTAGTGGTTCTACAGGAATCTGAAGTCAGATGAATTTCCCTTAAGTGGTGCCAGGCCAGCAGACAGAGCCTGGAGGTTTTGAAGTGAGTCTGATAAGGTTGTGTAACACTTCTAATCTCTGGTGAAAACTAGCAGCTTAGAACTGGAAATGCTGCTCCGATCACAGCATACAAGAACCCTTACGTAGATCCCGAACAGTTGTGGTTGGTAAAGACAAGGGTGGACGGTTGCTGTGTTTCAAATACATAGTGTGCAAATCATTTGTGTGTCCAATAATATGAAAATTCATGCTCAAACTTCTTGTGCGGCTCCTTTTTCTTCAAGTCCAGTCAGTTTTCCTTTGCTACTAGGGCTGTGCCTTTACCTTGGGGTGGGTCGGCTCTGACGCTGCATAGGGGTTTTGTTGTGTTCAGAGAGCCACTGGCGACAGATGTTCTGCATCACAGAGTCATGTGCGCCTTCGGCTGCTTGTAGGACGTCCTGGACCAACGGGCCCGCCTGGCTGCGGTCCAACTTTACTGCCAGCAGGTATGCTGGCCTCAGTTTACTGCACGCCAGATAAGCTTTGATCTGCAGACAAAAGTTAATGACAAGAATTGGAACAATAAACACATTTCAAAAATGTCTAAAGGCCTGGCTTTCTGATGCAAAAACAGGATTTGCTTTTAGAAGCATGTCATTAAAATTTAATTTTCTTCATTTATTTTAACTTGAAATTTATGAATGATTGCCTCATGCAGAAAAAGCAGAATGGTAAGGATAAAACATGACACGGTCAGCATCAGCCTACCTTTGTTTCTATGCTCTTTATCTCCATAATGAGGCTTTCCAGTTCCTTGGCCTAAATCAAAACAAAGATAACAACAATCAGTGAGTCCAGAAGCACAACTTGTCAGTTTGTCCTGCAGCTTTAATTTCTGCTGCTTACATCAGAAGGTCCCTTATCTGCAACAGAGACACAGCTGAGGATGAGGGCATCGCAGTCGTTCTTGGTGGCGGTGCCTGACTCGCCCACACATTTGAGGAGCTGCTTCACAGCTCCATACTGCCTCTGTCGGACAAGTCGGTGGCCAGCCCGGATGTAGACAGCCTGGGCCTCCAGCTGAAAGTCCTACAAGAAAGGAAGAGAAAGAAAGGACTGAAAATTGAATAAAATAAAAAAAAAAATGTAATGGAAAACCTGATGAAAATGAAGCTACTAACTCAGCTCCTACATAAACATACCTGTATGACTCTGTAAGCAATGCCAAACCCTTCCTCTATGTTTTTTCCCCCAAGCATCACCTGCAACACAAGTAAAAAAAAAAACGAGTTATTTTTTGCTTGAAAATTTAGTGTAAAAGTAAAAGTAGTACACCATACATCTTTTCAATGTATGTTTTGGGGAGTTTATGTAATAGATCAAAACAAAGTAGCCCGTAATTGTTATGTAGAATGAAAGGGACACATTGTTTTCAATTTCTTTTTAAAATAAAAGATAAATAATTATGTGCATTTGTATCAGGTCTCTTTTTAGTCTGATACTCCTAAAAAAATGCAGCGCTGCTAGTTGCCTTTAGAAATCACATAACTAGTAAACAGCATCAGCCTGTGTTTCATTTAATCTCAATATGAATCCACCTGTTCTTTGAAGGCCTCAGAGGCTTGTTAGAGAGCGTTAATGAGCAAACAGCATCACAAGGAACACAGCAGACAGGACAGGGATGAAGTTGTGGAGAAGTTAGATTTACAGACCAATATCCTCAACTTTGAACATCTAGAGAAGTATTGTTCTCAACCGAAACGGACGGGGCAATGAGAGCATTAATCAGAGAAGCGACCCATAGTAAGTCTGAAGCAGAGTGAACCAGTTAAGGTGGGACAACTAGGAAGAAACAAGTTATAGTTGAAAGAAATCCATAACAAGCCCTGTTTGCAGTATACCATATGCCATGTAGAGCAGTGTTTCTTCAACTTGGTCCTCACCTGTATGTTTTAGGTGTTTCCCTGCTGCCACACACCTGACTTAAATGAATAGGTGATTAACAAGCTTCTGCAGCACTTGAGGGGATGCTGAGGAAGTAATTAAATCATTTTAATCAGGTGTACTGGAGCAGAGACACATTTAAAACAAGAAAGACTGTGGTCCAAGAAGACCAAGGTTAAGAAACACTGATGTAGAGGATCCAGAAAACACGTGGAAGGTGCTCTCTTGTCAGATGAGAACCAAAATGGAAATTTGGCTGACGTGCAAAATGCTGTATGTAGCAGAAATGTAACATTACACACTACCCTGGATCCACCATCCCCACAATAAAACTATGTAAAACAGAGATGGTTGTCAGTGTTGATAGGAATATGGATGGCGCTACAGGGACAATCCTGGGAGAGAATCCATTGGAGGTTCCCCCGAATGGGGTGGAGATTCATCTGCCAGCAGGACAATGACCCCAACGATACAATCCAAGCAACAACGGAATGAATGTCCAATTAAAATGGTCTAGTCAAGTATACACCTCAACCAAGCTGAGTAGGAAGACTTGAAAATTGTTGTTCATGGACACTCCTGAGCAGTTTTGTCTCTAGATGTGCAAAGCCGGTAGAGACATATCTAAAAAAACTTGCAGCTTTAATTGCAGCAATACATGGTTCTGAAAAGTATAGACTCAGAGGGGCCGGCCACAACTGGTCTATCACATAAAATCCCAATAAAACACAAAAGGTTTGTAGGAGAGACATGACGAAAAATGGCAAAAGGTCAACAGGTGTGAATACTTTTGCAAGGCAATGCATTCAGTACAAGAAACATCCCACATTTGACTGTTCCATTGTGTTTTAATAAACCCATTTCTTTTCATTAGAATAAGGATTATTAAGCTCATAAGATGTGTCAATCACATCCAGTTTCACCTTGCAGGCGACCTCAATCTTCACAGGGCTTCCACCAAACAGCGTTGGTGGTGAACTAGATCCAAATGACTTGGAGATAGGCTTGCTGGCCTGTGGGGTACTGGAGGACGTCGCCGTCTCACAGCGATGCAGGAAACGAGTCACTTCCAGCTGGAGTTCGATTGTATTCATGTGCCTACAAAAGTCCAACAAATATCTCTGTTTCAAAACATAGTTCAAAATGTCCAAAGGAGAAATGTAATAGGGCTACAAAAACACATTAAATAACCTGGACACATCGCTGGATGACATCGTCTTTCTAAAAGAGTTGACAGATGGTTTCCTCCTCCCTGTTCCTCGACCTTGCTGCTCCTGCAGGTACGTCTTCAAGTGTTCTTTGGCTCTGGCCAGCCAGCGCTGCACAAAGCCCACTTAAGAGTCATCGATTGGTTTGCCTTAAAAAATATGTCAGCTGAAAATAAAAGAAGCCAGAAATACCTGCTGCTCTCCCAACTGTACGTATGAGGTGGCTCCATATGTGAAGAATCGAATGCAGGTCATGGCAGCGCGGATGTGGTCCTGTGAAAATAAATTACTTTAAAATCAAAGCTAACAACCGTAGAATCTAAATGTGTTTGTCACAGTTTACATTGTGGAACTAGATTGCAGTTAAAAAAGTAAAGCTATTACCAAAATACCTTGCATTCTGAAGAATGATCAGAAAGGAGCAAATCCTACTAAACTAATGAAGATTTAGTTCACATTAGAATACATAGGCTAATTATTTCGCAGGGCATTCATATCCCTTCAACTAGATTTTGTCTTTTTTTTTGTGATTTTGTGACAACTGCAAGATGGTGTAGAGTTGTGAAGCTTGGCTCATTCCTCTTTGCAAATAAGTGCAATCAGGACTTGTACAGGTCTAGGGTCTGGAAACGAGCAGCTAACATCTCTGCAGACCCCACACTCCCTGGACACAAGCTGTTCAGACTTTTACCTTCAGGTCAGCGCAACAGATTTACAAAAAATATTAAAAATATTTTAAATATCAATATATAAAAATTCTCCATTTTTATTTATTGATATTTAAAATGTCCTCATTGAGAGCAAAGTGGAACCAAAGTCAAATTCCTTATTTGTGTCACAAACTTGGCGAATAAGATGGATTCAGATCTCTGTCAGATTAGATAAAATTGTTTTCAAAACAGCAGCAGTCCAACATCCTCAACCAGTTTTATCACTGTTTATGATAGCAGCAAATGTTGAACATGTGGTCCATGTCGTTCCAAACATTGTGAACCAGTGTTTTTTGATAAAAAATATGGACTGGAGAGGAGGAAACATAAAGTAGCACAGAAAACGATAGGCTGTTCAGCTGAAATTCTGTAAATCCATCAACAAATAGCCAAAATGCCATCTCCAGGGTGATCAAAATAGGTTATTTTTATCTGTGAGTAGACTAATAATTAAAAGACGCCTAGACAAAGTCAAAATATAAGCAAGAAGTCCTCACAAAGTCCCACTGTGGAAAAAAGACATGCGCTGAAGAGGCTACAATTTGTCAAAGAACACACTGACTGGCCTAAAGAGAAAAACGTTTACACTATGATGTAGGCAGCATTGTTCTTTTTGGGTCCAGGGACAGGAGACAGTGTTTGGTTCAACCCCCGAACACTGAATTCAAGCCATAGTGCACTGAAGCATAGTGGTTCGGGCATTATGAACCATTTAATTCAGGCTCGAAGACATCAAAATACTTTAGAGAGAAAATGGCCCTGAAACTGTCATGCCAACCAGACAACAACCCCAAAGACATCAGAAAGCAATCAACATCTTGGTTCCAGAGCAAAGAGATTAACATTAAGGAGTGGCCAGCCCAGACCTTGCGACTTATTAAAACAAACCTGTGGTACATCAAATGCTGTGGTTTGAAACCTGAAAAGTAACACTAAACAATAATACTCTGCAGTAAAGCTTTTGCCTGCAACACAATATTTTCTAATAAAATACTGAATAGTTTCACCTCCTCAGGCTACAACAAATGATTCTGATAAAGTACTGAGAGATGAAGTCATAAACATGCCCATGGTAAAGTCTTTGCCCAAGGATTCAAAGAGAAAACCAGATCCTACCATCATAAAGTTCTGCAGCTGGTACAAACAGTGATAGTATCTCTTCCGCTGCAGGAACTGGCACGAAGCCATCAGGTAGCGGCTGGACGAGTCAAGGCTGGGGTCCAGTTTTACCATGATGCCCTGCAGCTTGCTTAAATGTCCTCGTTCCAGACAGGGCTGCAACACCCCTTCTAGAAACACCTCCTCGGGACACTCCTGAGCCACCGGAGAGTGCAAACAAACATCTCAAACTTGGAACACATAAATCAATGTCTCATTCTGCAATCAGGGTATTCAAGGAAAAAAACTGAAGACAATCTATAAATGTAGGGCCTCACCTTGTTTAAAAGATATGTCAGGGCCTCCGTTTCACAGTTATGCCGCATATAGAAGCTGATGACAGCATGGTGAGGGCCATATGTTGTCAAATAATAGAGACACTCCTGGTGGAGGTAGCTGTTCTGAGTCGGTACCTCTGGTCGCTCTGCTGGAGTCACCTCGTTTAGAGCGTCTTCCAGCTCTCGAAGCGATGCCAAAATGTCTTCACCGTAAGACTGATGACGAAGGTTGCAGTTTAAAAAGTGCACAAAAAACAGGAGTTCTTTTAGCTTTGGTCCAAATCACAGTTTAAAAATATCGAGAGAAAAGAAGATACAACACATCAAATCTTAGTTTCAGTCTAGAGATCCCCACTACTGGCTACCTAAAACTGAAACTGACATCACTGGATTTCCTGATCCAATTACAACTATTCAATTTAGCTCCCAATCAAGGCATTTTTTAAAGGATCAGTATCTGGAGTCCCTGATGAAACTCAACTCCTGATGTTTGTTGAAGCTCCACTACTGGCTGTGCGTCCCTTCCAGAGATGCACAGTCTTGTGTGACCAAATTTAAAAATCACAGCCTGTATTTATGTGCATGGCTTGCAAAATCATGAAAGAGAGATTACTGCAGCTCCTTGTCGATCTGTGTCATGTGACCTGCTCTTCCTGGTAAGCTACCCAGAGTTCAGAGCAAATCGCTCAGTTTATGCAGCGGAGGAAAACCCTCTCCGTATGTTTGGTTATCACATGGTTAACTGGAAATGCAATGAAATGTTACAAGTCAAATTATAAACGATGCAGAGGGGAAACATGATAATGTCACCCACTACTTCAGCAAACTGCTCACCAATAAAACATCTTCAACAGAGGAAACACCTAAGTTTACTGAAGGCTGACATATCTGACTCTACATTTATCCTCAAACACAAATAAAGCCCAGCACGGTTTGGCCGACACGTTGTCAGAACACTAGAGCAGTTTTATTAACCTTGATAACTCCATGGTAGAGCTGCATATTGAAGCTCACCTGCAGAAACTCCAACTAGATCAAAATATCAGTTGCAAGTAGTGAAGAAAGATAGGAGATAGCATTATTTGTGAGCAAGCTAAAGGTTTTACAGTTATAGCACTAATGAAAACAATGCAATACTGATGGAATGCAGTACTGTATGAGATCGCATGTAAATAGTTAAATGAGCTTTCGTTTCAGTAATTTATAATTTATACGTAAACTAGCATTTTAATAGTCTTTTTTTAATTACATTTATTCAAACTTTTCAAGTTTATATTTGTTTAAATGTAGTAAAACAGCAAAAATGAGGAAATCCTGATTTCTAATAGTGAAATAAGTTAAACCTACAGAGGATGAGGGGAAATGGACTAAGGTGTTTTGATGGAGAGCATGAGTACCACCATCACAAAAAACCAACAACTTCTCACCGTGGTGAAAGTGGGCCGTACAGTGGTCTCAAGGTGATTGACAATCTCCTGCAACAGAGGGGGGCCCAGATTGAGCTGGTTTCGGTCTACTGGAGCCTTCAGGCAGCGGGCAAACTTCTCCCTTGCCCCTGAAAGGTTTCCCGCCTTCAGAGATGCCAGAGCCCATGCCTGCCACACGCCCCCAGGGTCAAGGCCGCTCTTTGTTGACACCTAGCAATGCAGCCAAACAACCAGAGGCATCATCACCAGGTAAGGTGTTCACTTTTCACAAATGTAACTCTAAAGTGAAAATTTATTAAGAAACGAAGTGAAATCATCCCAAAAGCCCCACCTCCACCGCTAGCTGGTAGTATTCGGCCTCCAGCAGCTGATTGCGCAGACGTGTGACAGCGGTCGTCTCCAGGATGTCATCCAGAGAGGGAATATATTTGTAATTGGCCGTCACCAAAATCTTCAGCACGTCTACTTTGCTGATGTAACTGTGGACATGGAGAATAAAGAGGAAGCAAAACATTAAAACCAATGTTCAAAGACACAAAGTGGCAGGATTTAAAGCTGCAGTAGGGAGTTCTAAGAAAATGGTGGACTTTGCCTGAAAGTTTGAACAAGCACACCTTACAGGCACCTCTCCCTCGCTCTCTGCTGTGCTACAGCCCTCCCTCCACAGTGGAGCCATGATCGCTTAGGCTAGTAAGCAAGGCCACCGATGACGACAGATAAACAGCTATGGCACATTCACTGGTAGAGACGAAACATCACCGATATGCTTTTTATTGACTACGGCCTGCCCATATTTTGACTACAAACTTGGTCCTCAAGCACAGCTGCAGCACACCGGCAACCTTGAGCGTGCAGGGGAGGGGTGCGAGCAGCGCGTACATGAGCGTGATTGACACCGCTAAGACATTCGTCCTGGCTCCGATTGGTTGTTTCTGACAAGCAGCGGTGTATTTCTGCAAATGGCAGAAGGACCACTGGAAGGAGCCAGAGGAGCGTGATTTTTTTTTTTTTACAGATTACCTGTCCCATATCCTGCTGTCAGGATGTGATGGCTGCAGTTACAGTCACACATGTTAGGTAATTTTAATCTAAGATCATACTGCTACAGTAGAGAATTAAACATTTCACTATACTTATATTTTGCTTTCTTTAAATAAAGGACTTAATTTACAGATTAATAAAGAACTGGTTTTGCTTTAGAACTGGTTTATTTACACAACGTGGCACTGGATTATGAAAGGTGTGCACGTTAGTTTACCCTGCTATGTGCGTACGTTTTTATTTAATCCTTTTTAGTTACTTTAGTGTTACTTTAGTGGCACCTGCTACATTCCTGTGGCTGAACACAGAGGTGGAAAGGGGCGGAGCAAGCCAATGTGGAGACCTGCAAATTGGTTCATACTACAACTCAGGACCGTGGGGGAGAAATGGTACTTGCTTCTGTTAGTTTTAGTTAGGTTTTTGCGTGTTTGACCCTTTTTTTCCTGTGTAGACTGATCAACCACTATTTAAAGTTACCCTTTTTGTTTCATAAAGAAGGTCTGTTTTGTTAGAATTAGTCTTGTTTGTTGTCAGTTTTTTGAGTAGAGTTTGTTAATCTGACCTCTTCTATGGGCCCAATACCTTGATTTTTGTATAATTTACTTAAGTTTGTTTTTCTTGGTTAAATAAAAACCCCTTTTTTGCACTTTAACCTGTGCCTGACTGTCCTTTCCTGCTCGACCCACCACACATGACATAGTGATAGTTTTAACAAATATGTAAAAAAAAGAATTTTTTACAAAAAGTTTCCTACTGCAGCTTTAACATACAGTCATTGACATAATTGTCATTAATTTGATCTTGTAATGATGCATTTAAAAAAAAAAAATTCAGGTTATAATGTTCATACAAATTCAGTCTCAAAATCAATGATCCTGTTCACAAGTTTGAACTTATTGTGAATTTTCTCCAATCCACAAAACGCCAAGTTCCAGAACAATCCATTAACCAGCAAAGCCAGAACATACTTTTTATTAAGTCCACATTTCTGTATTAAAACGTTTACTGGCCTGATATAATATTCTAATGTTAAATGTGTGATTTCATTAGCTGTTAGTGGAAAATTATCATAATAAACAGAAAAAAAGGCTTGAAAACATCAGTCTGTGTGTAATTAATCGATAATGTGTTTTACTTAGTGAACTGAGTTACTGAAATAAATTAACTTTTTAATAACATACTAATTTATACTAGAAGACTATTATTAAAGAGGAAATTCTGATTGCCCATAAAACGATACTTCAAATAAAATTTGCTGGATCATTAAAAGCCCTACATTGATATTCATGATGAGTGTGTGTACATTTCTGACCAGCGCTGTACTTCCTTTAAGGATACAGTGAGGTAAGCTGGGAAATGTTGTGGTTAAAGTTCAGGTAAACGCTTTACGACATGCATCCTGTGATTCAAAGTGTTGCAGTCTGCTTGCAGTGACTCATGTGATGAGTTAGAGCTTTGCAAATAGTCCAAAGTTGGTTCATTAAGACTTCAAATCACTTAATGAAATTTTTTCCTCTTCAGGTTTATGAAGTCTATAATAGTAAAACGTTTGTTAATATTGAAAATGTATGCTACCTATTGCAATGTTTTTATTAAAGGTAACTATTGTTTTGCCTCGTAACCTTACGATGTTCTCAAACTTCAAACAAATGTAGAGCATCTCACATCGCAATGACTGAAGGCTGTGTCTTACCTGTCACATAAAGGGAGATCCTGGCTTTGACCGACTTTAACAAACATTAGCTTTGCGCTGAAAAGCAGCTGGCGCATGATGCCAGTGAGGAGGCAGGCGTCCACCTCCGGGTTGGTCAGTTTACGGGACAGAGAGCGGCAGTGGTCGATGAGTTGGTGACCGCAGGCGGCTTGGTCGCTGTGCAGAGACAAAATGGCCACGCAGAGGTGTGCACTGGGAGCCTAGAGGTGTTGGCAAAGTAGATCTTGAATTTTAACATACTGAATAGTTATCCGACACTGAAAAGGTTCTGAATCACAGCTTGACAAATGTATATCCTTTAAGTGATTTTGTCCCAAACAAAACGGTTTATCAAGTTCAATGTGGGTATGCAATTAAACTTAGAAAGGAAAGTTCAAAGTTAAGTTGCATAGAGAATTTAAACCTTTTAAACATTTTTGTTCGTCAAGTTACAAGTACAACCTTAACATATTTTGTTGGGAAAACTAATTTCTTTACAAATAGAAATCTGAAAAGTGTGGCATCCACTTTTTTCAGCCCAGTTTACTCTGACATGCCAAAATATTATTGAATGCAACCAACTGCTTTCAGAAGTAAATGGCTAGAGAAACATTAGTGCAAAGAGAGCACCATGAAGACCAAGGTACACACTAGAAAAGGCTCAACCATAATGTTGTAGAGACGTTTAAGGCAGGGTTAGGTTATAAAACAATATCCCAAGCTTTGAACATCTCATGGAGCACTGTTCAATCTATCACCTGAAAATGGCTGTTCGTGTTCGCTGTGACCAAACAAAGTAAAGTCAGGTGTGCAAATTTAAACCTGTTCGTAATAGAACTCGTTCCGCAGCAGTTGGTTCTCAGCAGGGTTTGTGCTCAGCCGGAACTGTCGATGGACGACTTCGGGCAGATGCAGCATCCCATCCAGAGCGTCTTGAGAGACAACAGGGCTTCCAATAACTGAACAAAGACACAGAAGTAGAGAGCTACTCATCAAACGAATGCCTGCAAGTGAGCTGTCACAGAATGATATAACAACAAAGTACAGAGAGGGTTATTCAATAAAAAATGATATATGTATATACAAAATAGCACAGAGGGTCAACTTACTTTCAGCAGATTCAGATTCATCATCAGAACTGCAAACGAAAAAAAAAAGAGAAAAAAAATACATTTGAAAATTGACTGACTTTAAATTGATCTGTACTTGATCTTGATGTTACTCTTATTCTCTTAGGAAGCTTTTGTGGTATCTGTTTAATGGTTTTAACTTTTATATTTCACTTTTCAGGGAAAGGGTTTTAAAAAAAAATAAATAAAAAGTTTATTTTTTTTTGTTGTGGGCTAATTAACCCCCCCCTAAAAAACCCCCATCATCCAAACCCCATACCCGCTTTTTCCCCTTTCAGGGTTTCCCCGGGGTTTGGGGGCCTTTTCCAGCGCTTACGGGCCGGGGGGCGGGGGGCCCCTGGGTGGGGCCCCCCATCCAAATTTCGTGGAAACACAGTGGCCCCACAGGACTAAAACAACCCCTGCAAACCCCTATTCACGTCTAAAAAGGCCCCAAATTGGGGAGAAAAATATTTTAAACCCAACAGTCAGGGTTTTTTGGACCATTAGAGAAAGCCAGAGTACCTAGAGAGAACCCACGAATGCAAGGGGGGGAAAAATGGGAAAATCCATGCAGAAAGGGGTTTCCCAAACCAAGGGCTTCTTGCGGGAAGGGCCCAAAATGGGTTTGGGGGGGGGGGGGGGTTTCCCAAATGTACCACAGTGCAGCCCCACACTAAAAAACATTTAGAAATAAATAATCCCTCCTGGGTCCCCTCTGGGGGAAAAAAACGTAAAAAAATCGTCACAACTCTGACTTTTTCCTGGACAACCATAACCACTTTTTTTTCCCCTAAACAAGTGCTGCATACTAGGCGGCCACATCTCCGACAGTGATGTCGTCTGTTAAACTGCAGGCAAACAGGGACAGAGACAGCAGAAACATTCAAGTTAATTCCTCGAGTTGCTCCTTGTTTCATATTTAAAACTACTACACAATTTACATGTCAGCAGTTTGTTTCTCGTCATGGTAACCCTCTTACAACCCCTTATGGATGGGTGATGCTAATTAGCTCCCACTTGTTTCATTGTGAATACAGCCAAGGTGGTGTATGAATACAACAAATGTAGGTTGATACTTAAGCCCCTCATACTTAGGACACTATTAGAAGTGCTTTAAAACCATTTAGTGGTCAGAGTGTGAACTACACCTGGTTCATGGAAGCAGAAGTGTGCAATGGGCAGACCACATGGAATTTGGCTGATAAACTTAGTAAATTGTCTCAACCCTGATGTAGGTTGTGCAATAAAAAATATAGACTTACTAATGTCTTCTACAATTGATATATCAGAATAGACATGTGACCAAAAGTCTAAAAGTTATTTCTAATTTTGGGTTTGAAGCCTTTTAGCGACACTAAGCAATTAAGGAATGGAAATTTGTAATGCTAGTATTACTACTATTATTTTAGTACTCGTACTCGTCGTCTTCCGCTTCATCCGGGACCGGGTCGCAGGGGCAGTAGACTCAGTAGAGACAACCAGACGTCCCTCTCCCCAGACACCTCCTCCAGCTCCTCTGGGGGGAGCCCAAGGTGTTCCCAGGCCAGCCGAGAGACATAGTCCCTCCAGCGGCGTGTCCTGGGTCATCCTCTGGGCCTCCTCCCGGTGGGAGGTACCTGGAACACCTCCCGAGGAAGACGTCCAGGTATTATTTTAGTAACACATAAAATTTGGGTATAGTTGTAGAAATAATAAATCCTGTGCATGTATTTTTACTATGCAACGGTGAATCAAAGGATTACTTTAGATTATGAATAAATAATGATGAATTAATCACATAAGTACACACCCTAATGCAATACTTTTCTATTGTGAAACGGGATAAAAGCTACTGGGGCTTAACAGTAAAGAGACTTTTCAGTATTTAGCTGTATTTGAAACGCGGCCTGATGAAAAACCAATTGTTGTTAATATATGTTGAAGTTCATTTTGTAGCACTAACTTCTTATTGTGAAAAAGGGGAAAGGAGCTCATGGGGCTGTGCAGCAAAGGAACTAGTAGTAGTGAAAAAGCAAAAACATAACAATATGTTCAAATACATATATTTTGACTCAATTTAAAAGTCTTGTTAACACCATCAATAAAATAATCAACATACTGAGATTAAAAACGTTTGTTTCATTCATAAAGTGCAATGTTCAAATGAATAATCTCTAATTAATTTAACACCTGAGTGATAGCAAAAACAAAAGTATATAGATTTAGCCTAAGCTCTAAATCTCTTCTGGCCACTAACCATAGTGAACCTCTCCCGCCGGCAGACCATGCACATGTCATGCTGGGTGTCAGGGACCCAGTCCTTCTGGGCCGGAGGCTGATCTGGAGGCTGGAACTTGGCAGATAAGCGCTGGCTTCGCTCTGCTGATCCTCGATCCTTTTTCCTCTCTGAGCTGTTTCCAGACAGGGTGTGTGTAGGGGTGCTGTCTGCAATTAAACAGAGGGAGGTAATCGTGAAGAAAACAGAACAACCCAACTAAATGATCATTTCTAAGGATGTTTACTAGTCTCACTTGTGGAAGAAGCTGGAGATTCGATTTGGCTGAACGACTGAGAGCTGAGCTCTTGAGCAGGGCACTGTATCAGCGCATCCTGAAGGCTGATGACTGAGTCTGGAAAATATTTGGATGCATATTTTGTTGCTTATATACACTGTAAACTGTGATTTAACTCACAGTTAGCCACTAAACCTGCAGCACCAACCTGAACGAGACCTCTCTTTGGGGGCACATGAGAAGTCCAGGGCCTTGCAGGCGTAGTCTGCCAGAAGCTTATCTATGTCCTCTGCACTAAAGCCAGTCTCCTGACCAACCAATAGGCTCTGCAGTGTTTGCACCGCCACCTCTGCCCACTCCACCTTCAGATTCATCAGCAGCTGCTCGAGCATTAGCATGGGTTCTGAAAGCAGAGGGAAATAGTCCTGCCTGGAGGCTGGTGGGAGAGTCAGCAGCACCTGGAGGCAAAAATATTTAGCAACTGGGTTAGGCAGAAAAATAAGCTGCGTAGAAGAATTCAAAACTATGAGAACAGAACATTTAACACTTGGAGATCGCACAAGATATAACCAGTTTCACTGGAGACTACCAAGAAAAGCTTACGGTTTTCCTTTAAACTTTTAGGAACAGATGAGTTACAAAACTTGTTTACTTAAGCTATGACTCGTTTATTCATGAAAGACTGGGTGGGTCTGAGAGGTGAATCTTACTGACAGCTGAAGGAAATTACATCGCAGGATACTAGGAAACAAGCGTGTGTTCAGTATAGGCACAAGTTATGTTTACTGTATTTTTAGCAAACAGTCATGGCTACACAGGCCCAGACAGGCGTATTGCACAGATGCTTTAAAATAAATTCATCTTTTATTGCAGCAGAAAAATAAATGTAACTGAAGCATTTTCTGTTTCCCTGGGGTATAAATATGATGGGACACAGAGGTCAGTTTTCTTTAGCCACCTACCACCAGGCTGGATGAGGATTTTATATCCAACTCACAGAGTGAGCAGAATGGGAGGGGAGATTGAAAAATAACTCCAGGGTACGCCGCTTGTGGTCTAGGGGTTAAGCGCGCGACCATGTGCAGAGGCTATAGTCCTCGGTGCGGCTGTGCCGGGTTCGAGTTCCAGACCCGGCGACCTTTGCCAAACGTCTCCCCCTCTCTTTGCCCTCTTTTCTGTCTACCTACTATCGAACAAATGAAAAATAATGGCCTCTAGTGCCAGAAAACCCCTCCAAAAAAACAACTCCGTGGCCACCCTTGGATGCTGTCTACATGCCAACCAGGTGTAAAAGGAAGGGATACAAGAAACAAACATCAACTCTAAGTACACTGTATTGTATTGGGACTTTAACTGGAACTGTGCGCTTTGGTTAGATTAGATGAATGTTAAGCTTTTCAGCAACAAACCGTACCAGATGGGTTTGGCAGAAAACAAAGCATGAAGATATGGAAAAGCACCTCATGTCCACTGTTAAGAATGGTGGAGGATTTGTGATGCTGTGGGCCTGTTTCTCTTCCAAAGGCCATTGAAACCTTGTAAGGGTACATGGCACAATGAACTCTTTAAAATACCTGGAGATTTTAAATCAAACTCTGCCAGATCATTGGATTCTCCATCAGCATAATTATTCAAAACACATGGCCAAATCAACCTATCTCTCTGTTTGCCCTAATCTTAAAAAGTTTTCTAGATAAAAATTAAGTGCTCACCTATCGCCAGAGGTGGGTTGTCAAAAGTATTAACAGCAGGTGCACCAATAATTTTGCCACTAATGATCTGATTAACTTGTTTTGCATCTCTTTACCACAGATGGTAACAACAATCCTAGACACACAATTATAAATGAACATTCAAATATGTTGAAATGTTTAAAATGTTTCTAAATGTCCAACTTTAAAGTTCAAGATGGTCCTGAAATCGTCTAACCTTAGAGCCCAAATGAAGTGCGTGGATGTGGCGGCGACGGGCTGGAGACACCTGTCTCTGGAAATGAAGGGTGAGGTAGTCAGCCAGAAAGTGGCAAGCTGCCAATCCAGGGCGTCGATCCAGAGCATGCTCACAAACATCAAGGCCCACCGCAACATCTGAGATGCTCTCAAGTAGCTAAAGAACAAAGAAAGATACATTTAAAGAGGAGATAAGACACAGCTAAAGGAAGAACATACAGTTTACATACACTCATCAGCAAGAATGTTGTATTAAGTTTGACTTTTTATTGATGTATTGAAATGTTCTTTTTGCAGGGTTGAAGGATTATAGCTTCAATGAGTTTTAAAAGCAAGAACTGGGCAGATGAATTGGAATTTATTTTGGACCCTGTCTAATCCACACAGAGTAAAAATTATGCATACTGGCTCAAATGTGGACACCCCCCAATAATATTTGGTGAATCAGGTCAGGGCTTTGGGAAGGCCATTCCAGAGGCTTTTTGTTAGCCTTCTTTAACAATTTCAAATCCAGATTGGCTGTGTGATTGTTAAGGCACATTTAGATTATTTGAATCATAAAGAAACAAGAATGCATCTCCTGGAAAAAGAACATTAAAAACCTTATCATCTTGTAAAATGTAGCATATACACCAAGATGTTTCCTTTCTAAACAATGTGGAGCAGATAGTTTAAGGGTGATTTCCATAGCCAAGCAGAGGATTCTCCTAGAAATAACCTGTCAGTAGCTAGAGACTATTCTTGAACACATAAAACAACAAAATTGGACACTTTTAAACAAGGCTACAAGTACTGTTAATTTAACGATCAAATTAGTGATCCCAGTCAGATTTCTGACCAATGACGTTTGTACTCTAAAACTAATTTTATTGTAATCATTCAACAGGCTGAGTATTCCAGACCTGAAAAGCCTCATCAGTCTGTTCCGTTTCCAGCAGATGGAGCAAATGCTCAGTCTGCAGCTGCAACTTCAGCTGGTCAGAGACGGGATAAAGCTCTACCCACTGTTTACAAAGAGAAAATTCCTGGCAAAAAGAAACAGAAACAAGCTCATTTCATTATTTCATTATTATAATACTTTAAATGTATATGTTCAGTCTTAAAGTTTAAGTGATGTTTTCTTTTTTTCTATTTTCTGTCCGAAATCTTACAGACAGTGCATTAATGTTCTAACTAAACTGATGCAGGTTGGCTGCACCCACTTTTGCCTCCAGGATCATAGACAGCATTGACTCAGGGTTTGTTTTGGATTCCGTTCTCAATTCCTGCCAAGTTTTCCAGGGCAAGGATGGCTGCAAATTCATCACCTATGGCAAGATAAGACAAAGCAAACACACAATGAACGTCGGTAACGGAAGGATGCGACCCTCGAAGGTGCAAAGCCAGTACTGACTTGAAAGGTTACAGAGCAAAACTGTAAGCAGGATTACAAGGAAAGATTTATTCTACAGTCTGAGGTTTGATGTTAAATCCTGCATTTCATTTTAGCATTACCCAGCGGTAGATGCCCAATTCCTTCTGCTTGAGCTCAAGCTCGGTTTGCAGTGAGTTTTGTGTGTCGGGGTCATGTAGGCAGAAGTCAATCAGCTCCAGACAGGCAGACAGAGGCCACCGCTCCAAGGCCTGGAGGGCAACACGGGCTCGCAGGTTAGCGTCCTGCACCCGGAACAGCTGACCAACGCCTTCAGTTTCATCTGAATGTGAACAGACAGAAAAAAGGAAAGCATTTCTGTTCCAATGGGAGTGTCTGGTTTTCATAATGCTTAACTAAAATGAATTTAGCATTTGCTGATAAAAAGAATCATTTTTTTTCTTTCTAATTTACCATTTAGTGTAATTTTTTGTCTGAGAAACAGCTAAAAAATCCAAACTTTCTTAGCTTAAAAATGACACTAAGAAATAATCAAATATAAATAAAAAAAAAAATCAATCATGCCACAGCAGAAATATCCCATTTTCCCTCTTTGGTAGAGCAAATCTGCCACTGACACTGGACAGCAACCAGACCCATACTAGTGTTTACCTAAGCCGCCAGTTCAGATTTGATGCCATATCAGCAACAACAGCCATATTATGGCAACAGAGTATAATTAAAACTAAAGATTTTGAAATGAATTGGAATTAGAAAAAAAGAAAATAAAAAGGACAAAGAAGATTTTTACCAATTCATTAAATGCATCCCAGCAAAGAACTTTGGATACACCAACCAACAGCATGTACTTAGATGCACTTTTTGAGTTCAAAGGAAATCAGATAAAGCCTATGAACGTTTGATGCAGATACACCTTCTTCCAATGTATGCATTGCATTTATTACAGAAAAAAATGTTTAAAATGGTCAAAATCGGAATTTGTAACTGCCAAGAAAAGCCTGATTGGTTAATCTGTGTAAAAACGGGTTATTTTGAAATAATAGGTTGAAATAATAAATAGAAACCATTTGTTAGACTCTGTCATCATGCAGTATTTGAATTTCTTGAAAGCCTCAAACCACAAAGTAAAAAATATCTACATTTTATTAGCATATATTGACTTCTCACCTTCTAAAGCAGCACAGACAAGTAGGTGGTCCCTTAGCTCCCTCTCCTGGCTGCCTTTCTGCCCATACAGCTCCAGCAGCCTGAGGGCTCGGGCCAGGTCTTTGGACTCGAGAGCATTTTTAAAGGCCTCAGCAGCCAGAGCCTGAGTCACCTCTTCTTGAGGCCCAGAAAGCACAAGACTTGCAAGTGGTTTCCCACAGATGGCTCCCCCAAACCCAACAGAGCTTTCCTCCCCTTCGCCTAATGTGGTCCCCAGCACAGGTTCCACCATAGTGTGAAGGTAAGCCCTCAGAATAGGGAATTCCCTAAGGAGGCCATCAGCCTCCTGAGATATCTGCTCTCCGTCAAGGAAAGCCTCCTTACGCCCGCTGCGGAAATATCCAGATATTCCAGAGGATTTTATGCGGGTAGTTTCTCCTTTACAGACACTTAAACATGCCAGCAAGGCCAGAAGAGGGGAGCTAGACTTTAGGAAAGACAGGGCTGATGCGGTGAGAAGAAAGCTGTTTGAGGAAGATGAGGTGGAAGAAGATGACGAGGTAGATGAATGAGATGGTGGAGATGTGGAGAGCTGAATGGGTGAAGAGGATGGGTCATCTGCAGAGGCCTCGGACTCAGAGCTGACATCAGACAGAGGCTCAATAATTCCTAGCGCCGTCTGATAACCCTGAGCGTGTGTTTGAAGCAGGAGAGACAAATTGTCGACACTGAAGGCTCCATAAGCTTTCTTGCCCCGAATGGAGTCTCTTTCATCACCTGGACATGAGCTCCATACAGGCAGAACTTCACAGCATCTCTGGACAATGACCTGCTGGACGCTCAGCTGCAGACCCTCCTGCTGCAGCACTGACAGAACTCTGGGGATCAAACAGGACAGAAAAAAATTACACAAGCTTTAAAGTGCCTGTGACACGCTTTTCCCACAAATGCAGAAATTGAAAGAAAACATCTTAATATTGAAGGAATTGGGCAGCAATTGACATGATATTAGGATTAAAGACATGACAAAAGACAATTGTGACACAAAATAAGCATATATCAATGTTAAATTTTGCAAGTCCAAAGTCCCCCGGAAATGACGTCTTGGGGGAAGTCTCCAGTCATTCACTATGTGAGTGTCAATGATAAACTGTTCAGGTAGAAGCCAAGTTGCGTTAAAAACATCATTAATATGGTGAAACGGTGCATTGCTGGTGGTGGTAGCAATACTACGACAGCAGTCGTTAGTGTGCACTACTTTCCTGAAGCAAAGAGGATCAGAGCTGCCTGGATCAGAGCTGGAAAACTGAGTAGGGACAGATGGGCTGATCCCACCAAGCACAGCCAGTTGTGATTGGAGGACTTTTTGGCAAACTGCTTCGAACAAGAAACCACTGAATTCACAAGAGAAATGATGTCAGAGGTCGGGATGTCTGACAGACGAAGGAGAATGTTAAAGCAGAGTTTACAGCCAGTCTGTTCAGAGCATCTGATGGGAAAAGATCGCCAAATAAAAGGTTGTTGTTGCTGTTGCTAAACGGATCAGCAGGCAAGAACACTTCCTTCTTGCAAAAGTACATTTAGATATCGGCATTTATTGTTTTATAAGATATGATATATTTAAATAAATGTTTCTCTAAAGATTCTAATATAAAGTAAAAAAATGACACACCAGGTAGTGTCTTTAGATCTTGAATCATCCCTTATGTCTGCTGCTGCTGCTCCATGCTGCTTACTTACCTCTGGTTGTTTCACTCAGTGCCGTATTTACTGTAACCCTTGATTTACACTGTATCTGCTCCGGTCCGGTCCGCTGCGTAGCCTATAGGAGCTCCAAGAACCATACACAGATCGCGCAATAAAAGCCGGTGATAAATGTGGTAGCAAGTCCAAATCAAGTCAATCTGTGGAAGTTAAACTGCTTAATTTTTCGTTTTATGGACCCAGATATTTTCATGTGTTTTGTTCCCTGAGTTTATTTGTTGCTCAATTTGGTGCATTTAATGTTTAATTGCTTCGTTTATAATACCTTAGTTAACCCAGTAGCTGATCTAATGTTAACAAATGCTAATACATACACATGTATGTATAAATATGTGTGTGTATTTATGAATATAACGAGATCTTTAGTATCGAGTCTGTCTTTAGTGAATTTTTTTGAAAATCTGGATGTTGTGCTTATTCTGTTTCCTGGTGGTGTGGTATGATTCATGCATATTGACTCTGGCCGTGCTCCGGCATCCGGCAAAAATAGACTCTGGTCGAATTAGATGGCCGTCCGCACGCTGCAGCACTTGTGCTCTGCCATCTGATTAAAGCTGACTTTCTTCCTCTGACTCTGCTACGTCTCTCTGATAGTGACTGAAACATTTCTAAAGAAATATCAGATTCTTTGCTGCTGTCAGTGTTGCTGGCCATTGTAGCAGCAGTTAGGTTCTCCTCTGACGTCATAAAAGAGCGCAACAAAATTTCAAAGGAGTAGCCTGGAAATGCCTTTTTAGTGAAATTTATGACCATATATCTTCTCAACTGATCATTTCAGTGGCATGAATTTACTTTTTTAAATATTGTATCAATGTTTGCTTTCCGGTAATTGGATTTATTATGAAAATTTGATGTCACAGGTACTTTAAATTTACAGTGACTCGCAATTTTTTTTTTATACTCCTTGTGATTACAATCACAAGCTCCAGTGCATTTTACTGGGATTTTATGAGAAAGACCAACACAAAGTAGCAAACAAATAAACATCTACAATGCGCTTAGTATTTATACAACTCCATTACTCTAAAAACTTAAAAATACAGTACAGCTAAGTGCCTTTAGAGGTTTACAATAAACAGAGTCAAAGTGTAATGTAATGAAAAGGATAAATTCGGCTGAACATTTGAGAACCAACAGCTTCATGAAGACCGCCCACCTAAAATGAGGCTTGCCAAGGAGAGAATTACTCAGAAAGGCAGCCAGGGAGGCCTATGGTAACTCTGGAGGGGCTGCAACTAAAAACAGCTCAGGTGAGAAAATATATTGACCCAAGAACTATCAATCGTAGACGCCATGAAGGAGAACAGCGGCTAGATGGAACTCATTATTGAAAGAAAGCCAAGAGTTTCGTTTAAAGTTATTCTAAAGCCATGTAGCGGGCACAGTTGCATGTGAAAGAAGGTGCCCTGCTTTTCTACATGCAGACAACATATACCATTTTGGCCTAAATGCAAAACATAATGACTTCACATCTTTCTGCATAGCATCCCCACTATAACACAATGCTGTGACAGCATTATGCTGTGGGATGCTTTTCTTTAGCCTGCAGAGGGAAGCTGGTCAACGATGATGGAAAGGCAGACGGGGCTAAATACGGAACAATCCTGAAAGAAAACAGGTTTGACTGGAGCCTGGGGCGAAGACTCACTTTGCAGAAGGACTAATGATCATCATCATACAGCAAAAGCTACAATGAAATGGTGTAGTTAAAACCATATTCATTTATAAGAACGGCCCAGTTAAAGTCCAGATCTAAATCCAAATTCAATTCTGTAGCAAGACTTAAAATTACTGTTCACAGACGCTCTCCATCCAATCGGACGGAGCTTTAGTTATTTCACAAAGAATGGAAAAACAAATCCCTTTCAATATGTGTAAAGCATATCCTGACACTCTATTAGCTGTAATGAAAGCAAGAGTAGCAGTTCTGAATATTTTTTTTATTTTCCTTCATCTTCACAATTAAGTACTACTTTATGTTGTTCTATTTCATAAGATCCAAATGAAGCACATTAAGGACTGTAGTTGTAGCATGATCAAATGAGTAAAATGTGCACAGGTCGAATGAATACTTTTGCAAGGCACTGTACTTAATTCTAAATATAATTTTCCTTCAGCCACTCACAAAAGTGTGATATTAGGACTCATACAGTTTTACAGCCTGTATTTCTCCTAAATCTGCTATTATTTGACCAGAACAAAACAAAAATTTCTCACCTAATCGAATGCTTTACTGACAGTCACATTTTGGGGATCTAAGTTGGGCTTAAATACCAAGCATTATTGTGTGCAAAATACAATGATTGAGGACCTCTGTGTGTACCTGTCAGGAGAGACCTGTCTGTCAAACAGGAGGTGGGAGACAAGTTGAAACGGGGTTTGAAGCAACACCAGGAGTGGATTCCCAAGCTTCACTTGACTGCTGTGGTCTAAAGCAAAAAAATAAGCAAGGGTAAAAAAAGAAACAGCAGTTGATCCAGCTGGCAGGAGGAAGTGACAGATGATCTTACCTTCCGAAGAGAGGCTTCGCACCAACACAGAGGCTAGTGTGTTGACGTAGTCAAGGAAACTGCGCACATAATCTGGTCTGGCAAGGTCTCCATCTGGCTCAAAGGGGCAGAGTTGGTCCAGAGAGCGAAGCAGCTGCTTCATGCTGGAGCGCACAGGGTGAACATCCAGCTCCGCCTGCTTTAGATTGGCCTGTTCAACCAGGAGAGTCAGAATGCCGCTGCCCACGTTGCCCTCTGTTACATAAGACATACCATCAGAGACACCATAGCTCCATGCAAATCAAATCTGACATTACACACAATGTTGTCCCATTGTAAATTAAAAAAAACGAACACTGAAAAGCAGCTGACAAAAACATTCTTTACATTGTACGTTAAGTTGAAAGCCACAGACCTGTGTTGTCTGTAGCGCTACTCAAAATCTGCAGCGGGTTCTCCAGACGTTGGGTCAGACTGAGCCGGGCCGCAATGCTCTCTTCGCTCAGTGTTGGGTGGCAAGAAAGAAGCACTTCCTGGATGCAGCAGCCGAATGGAAAGGAAAACGGTTGGTCATCCCCGACAGCATCTGTAAACAAAAACAGACCAATTGTGAAAAATAAATAAATTCTGTAAATTCAATACATTTTTATTAATTATGCTTTCATACAAGTCTCTATCTTGCCATGTTTACCAGAGTATTGAAAATAACTATGTTGTGTGGATCTAAATGTGAGAAAAAAGCTGTGCATTATTACTTGTCTTTCAAATACATTTGTGCAGAGCAGGTACTGGAAGGAGAGGTGTAGAATTCAAAGTGTTCTGATGCATCAGGACATGTTATGTTACTTTTGAACTTTTGATGTGACGTATCTATCGTGTATTTTTTTTCCATATTTAAAGATCGACTGACCATCTGGGGATGAAAGTTCAGTGTTTTATAATTGCACCTAAATGTTTAAATAATTATTAGCTCAATCAAAAAGAAAATAAGTCAGGCTGCCATTAATTGGAGCTCATCCAAACATTCTGCTTCTTGAGGTGAGTGAATCTTTACTGGTGCAGACAAAGAGTGTGCAAGGTGTATCATGGGATAAAGTAACATTATTGTTGAGTCATTGCTGCAACATTTGAGTACTACATCAATTCTGCAGCAGTGGTGCATATGTGCAATACACACCTTGACGTATCTTAACGTTACAATGCTTTTGCCACTGTTTTGTGACATATTTAGAAAACTCTGTGGCAGCCTGGCTTAGATGGAGATCAAATGATGTACACTACAGTATCAGATGTAAAAGTAGGTGATGGGAAAGAGTTATTTAGCTCAGGCAGCGTATTTAACTACATATTTACACTGAACTGCAAGGGAGGTGCTCAACAGTGTGACAGGGAGTATAAGAATGCCTGGTTGTAAGGCTTTTACTGTAACCATACAGTACAGACCAAAAGTTTGGACATACCCTCTTATTCAAAGAGTTGTCCTTATTTTCATGACTATGAATATTGTAGCTTCACACTGAAGGCATCAAAACTATGAATTAACACATGTGGAATTATATACTGAACAAAAAAGTGTGAAACAACTGAAAATATGTCTTATATTCCAGGGTCTTCAAAGTAGCCACCTTTTGCTTTGATTACTGCTCCGCACACTCTTGGCATTCTGTTGATGAGCTTCAAGAGGTAGTCACCTGAAATGGTTTTCACTTCACAGGTGTGCCCTGTCAGGTTTAATAAGTGGGATTTCAAGCCTTATAAGTGGGGTTGGGACCATCAGTTGTGTTGTGCAGGAGGTGGATACAGTACACAGCTGATAGTCCCACTGAATAGACTGTTAGAATTTGTATTATGGCAAGAAAAAAGCGGCTAAGTAAAGAAAAACGAGTGGCCATCATTACTTTAAGAAATGAAGGTCAGTCAGTCCGAACAATTGGGAAAACTTTGAAAGTGTCCCCAAGTGAAGTCGCAAAAACCATCAAGTGCTACAAAGAAACTGGCTTACATGAGGACCGCCCCAGGAAAGGAAGACCAAGAGTCACCTCTGCTGCGGACGATAAGTTCATCCGAGTCACCAGCCTCAGAAATCGCAGGTTAACAGCAGCTCAGATTAGAGAACAGGTCAATGCCACACAGAGTTCTAGCAGCAGACACATCTCTAGAATAACTGTTAAGAGGAGACTGTGTGAATCAGGCCTTCATGGTAAAATAGCTGCTAGGAAACCATTGCTGAGGACAGGCAACAAGCAGAAGAGACTTGTTTGGGCTAAAGAACACAAGGAATGGACATTAGACCAGTGGAAATCTGTGCTTTGGTCTGATGAGTCCAAGTTTGAGATCTTTGGTTCCAACCACCGTGTCTTTGTGCGACGCAGAAGAGGTGAACGGATGGACTCTACATGCCTGGTTCCCACCGTGAAGCATGGAGGAGGAGGTGTGATGGTGTGGGGGTGCTTTGCTGGTGACACTGTTGGGGATTTATTCAAAATTGAAGGCATACTGAACCAGCATGGCTACCACAGCATCTTGCAGCGGCGTGCTATTCCATCCGGTTTGCGTTTAGTTGGACCATCAGGACAATGACCCCAAACACACCTCCAGGCTGTGTAAGGGCTATTTGACCAAGAAGGAGAGTGATGGGGTGCTGCGCCAGATGACCTCCACAGATGGCCTCCACAGTCACCGGACCTGAACCCAATCGACATGGTTTGGGGTGAGCTGGACCGCAGAGTGAAGGCAAAAGGGCCAACAAGTGCTAAGCATCTCTGGGAATTCCTTCAAGACTGTTGGAAAACCATTTCAGGTGACTACCTCTTGAAGCTCATCAACAGAATGCCAAGAGTGTGCCGAGCAGTAATCAAAGCAAAAGGTGGCTACTTTGAAGAACCTAGAATATAAGACATATTTTCAGTTGTTTCACACTTTTTTGTTCAGTATATAATTCCACATGTGTTAATTCATAGTTTTGATGCCTTCAGTGTGAAGCTACAATATTCATAGTCATGAGAATAAAGACAACTCTTTGAATGAGAAGGTGTGTCCAAACTTTTGGTCTGTGCTGCATATAGTAACAATATAAACTTCAGTCTCACTGCACTGATATGAACGTTTTTTAGTAGTTTCATTCACCTGTTTTCACAGAGGCCTTAAGAGTGGCTGAATGATTCAGGATCTTGTTGATCTGCTGTAAGACCATGGGAAATCCACGGATCCCCTCAGAATGAGGCACTTTACAGTCAATTCTTATTCCTTAGGAAGCACAAAAGGATTAAAGATGAAAATCACACAAATCAACTTAGATAATTATATAGCTGCACCAATTTTACATGATCAACACTAACGTTCCGGCTTCATACCTCGAGCTTCAAGGCTGCTGGTGAGCCTGCGCTCTGCAGTGTCTAGCAGCTGTCGAGATGTCTTCCAGAGCTGACAGTGGCAACAAGCGAGGTCGAACGCAGCCATGGCTGCTGGGCTGAGCTCCTCGAGTAGCATGTTCAAAAGGCTGGAAGCATCAGAAGGGGAGCAGCTCATCCAGTAACCTTCCTCCAGGGAGGGCAGCGGATGAGCAGGGGTGCTGAGGAGACGGTCTGCGATGTCCGAGATGGAATAAAAAGCAACTCCTGCAGAGAAACAGCAAGAAGTCATTAAAATGTAGTGAATAAGTACATTTTACAAATTCAGTTAAGAGCAACACTTTCATTTAAAAACAACGTCCAGAACCATCCAATAAATGTCGAACCTGCTGCGGCGGCACTACCAATGGCCTGCAGCGTTGACCGGCCACTGCTGCCTATACGACTCCTCCCTGCACCTGGAACAGCTGCTAACCCCAAGCCCTCAGAGGAAGATGATGAGGAAGACATAGACTGACATTCCATCTTCAGCTCCACTTGTCCTAACTCCACCAGAACTTCTTTGTAGCGCTCCATGAAGGCCAGCTCTCCAAAACAGGCAGCCCCCTCCAGGTCAAAAACTAAAGACACCTTGAGAGCATCAAAGAAAACTTAACTTGACAAATCCTGAGAGCTGCAAGAGAAATAGCTGGATGCCAGGGTGCAGATGCTTTTAATTTTACCAACTGCACATTACTGCAACAGTGACAAACCTTCCAGCACTAGATGCTGCGAGCACTGTGCAAATACTAAAGAAATTGTTTCGCAAATTAATAAAGACCTGATGCGCCTGCATGAAGTTTCCCCGGCGGATGCAGGACATCAGCAGAGATTCTGGAGGAGACAACATGGCAGGGACCAACCAGCTGTGAGGACCTCCACACGGACAAAGCTCCAGCTCCACACAACACGCCACTGGCCCTCCACCACCATCTAGCATTGTGAAGATGAGAAATATATTTCTAGTAATGTCGAGCGCATAGCTTCCAAAAAGTTCTAGACCGGCGGATTTATTTTATGAAATACATAACATTTAATGACTTTTTACGTTTTTTCAAAGTAAAAAATGGAAAACACAGAGATCCCAGTATGTAAACAGTTGCATAAAATGCTTATTGAAGCAAATTTAGCAGCAATACCCAGTGAAATGCCTAATAAAGTATTTAGACCCCTTGAACTTTTTAGCATTTTGTCAAGTTTTCCCAACAAAATTTAATGCATTTTATTTGAATTTAATGTGTCAGACCAATACAAAGTAGTCCTTAATCGTGAAGAGGAAGAAAAATATGTTTTTTTAACATGTGGGAATGTAAAACATTAGATCTAAAGAGCTGGTTTCTCTGATTTACCTGATGCACTTGTACTAACTTCTCCATTCTGCTTCTCTACGGAGGTTTGTCTCTCGGCAGCATGTCTCGCTGGTTTCTTTCTTTTCCTCAAACTTGACCGTTTGCTGCATCCCAGAGGAGCAACAGTAGAGCTATATGCTGACATCTGCATTGGACTTTCTGAACCTGCAAGAATATTAACCATTGATGGCTTAAAAATTAGCTTAAACCAGCTTAACAGTAAACTCTCAGGTACATGCACTTGGTTGGATATTGAAAATTAGTGACCCAGTGAATTTGCATTGAAAACTATACAGAAAACTCAGAGTGGGATATTTCTAGCTCACCGTCTGCAGCGGTCTGGTTGCTGGTGATGATTTGCAGCCTCCACTGAGCCTCTGCAGTGCGTTTAGATAACCTCTGCAAACGGGCCCCAAATGTCTCAGCTGTCACAGAGCAGCCAAGACTTGCCACCGCCTCGGCCTCTCGAGGCAGCGCTCTTCCCGTCTCCTGTCCCTCCTGCTCACCCACCACACACATGCCCTCCAACCCTTCTTTCAGCAGCTTTAAAATCCCCTCCATTGCAGTAACATCCACCAGAAACCCTCTGCAGCCATGAAGGAAGTGGCCTAGGTCCAGGTGCCCAACATAGGCTGCTGCTGAACATGAGCGAGGCTTCTGGTTTTCCTGGCTTCTGTGTTCAGTCTCATCCGAACTGGACTTCCCTGCTTCCACGTTTTTATCTGCTGGAATCGACAAGCATTCTGAGTGTGTATCATGTCCTGTGCTTGGGTCCGAGTTTGGGTCTTTTTGTATGTGTTGGACAAAGTCAGAGGTGGACAGAAAAAGAAGGGAGAAGATATTCTCCAGGAGCTCCAGGCGGAACATGGCAGGTATGGTCTCCAGGTACAGCTGACACTCTGATAAATAGTGCTGGAACATGTAATGGCAACCTGCGAAAGAGAAACAGACATATTTCAGTAAAATGTTCCAACTTCTCAAAGTTAGAAATAAATGAAATATGTCAAAACTATATATTCATTCATAACACAATCAACTCACAGTAGCAAACAGGAAGGATATATATACAATCTGTGATCAATCTTAAGTTTCCTACCTTCTGAGGAAGCTGAAGTTTTGTTTGTGTCCAATTCAGCTTCTGTGGGTTGGTGATGCAGCACGGACTTACACTCGGCACAATTTGAGTATTTATGAAAGTTAACACAGAGAGCGTAAATTGCATACTTCATGGCACAGAACCCCTGGAACAAAACAATGTTCCTCTGCACACTGCCACTTTGACCAACTACATTTTCTGCAAGAAATCAAACAGGGAACCAAAGGCGAACTTTAATATTTGACACCACCAAAATCCACATTTGTTTAGGAAGCCTCTAGAGGCTCGATAGGACCTCTTTGGGAAAGTATACAATGTAAACCTGTTTCAGGTGAATTTGGTAGTTGTTGCAGTAGATCCAATATCCTGCGTTCTTCATATTCCGCCAAAGGAGTCAAGGAATGCAGGATATAAAGAGCTGAGTGACTGTCCAGAGTCTGTAGCTGTGCTTGCAGGGCTTCCATGGATATCCCTCTGCAAACACAGACCCCAAACTCAAAAGTAGAACTTCTGAATTTTTTTTATTTCAAAAACTCCAAGAAAATTTGAAAGCAGAAAATAAGTGCTTACGGATTGTTGTTTTTGCACCACTCAAGAATTCCAAGTTGGGAGGACAAAAGATTACAGAAGCCCTGAAGAACAGAGTCATTGGCTGAACTCTGAAAAGTACAAATTTAAAGAATAAACAACACATTCACAAAATAATAAAGCCAACGTGAAAAACATTAAATATAATGATCTGAGAATCCAGCTTTGCATGGGCAGGGAAAACCATTGTTTTATATAGTTACGATTTCAAAACCATTAAGATTTTCTGTCGTATCGGTTTCACGGTTTAAAGTTGTTTTAAGCTTAAAGTGTCGGGGTGAACGGAGTTCTCTCTGGCTGTGTTAAGCACAGAGTAACTCTCTGTTCTATGTAAAACAATCACACCAGGTTATAGACTAGAATCGCAGGTTTATGTATTGTAATGTTAAACTGCATTGCTTTTTTGTTCAAATTCAAAATTTGAATAAAAAAGTGGTAACATTTTAAAAAAGTTAAAGAAAATGAAGATGGGAGTAGCTGTGTGAACAGCTGGTTTTTACCTGTTCATTGTGAAGGATGTTGACAAGCGTTTGAGCAGAACTGAGGCTGCGACACTGAGTCCATCCCAGCAGCAGCAGCAGACGAGACAGGGGCCTAAACTCCAGTTGCAGTAGATCTTTCAGCCTACTAAACTCCTCGTGTTTCATCAGGTCAAGTCCAGTAACCTTCGGGACAAAACAGTCTTATATTATATGGCCGAATTCCCTCACATGCATTTCCCGAACGACTTAACTTAATCATCATGACCCCGTATAAAATGAACGAAGATAATCCCACTCTTGATTTCTTTTATTTTTTATCTATAGATAGAAAATTAGCAGCAGCATTTTCTTTCAGTGGTTTACTTACCAGAACTTGCTCAAGGAAATGCTTCCCACTGCTAAGGCACTCAAAAAAGATGGTCCTCCAAGCGGAAGGACGATCACTGTGGCAACACAAACTGAGGGCAAGCTTCTCAGCTTCAGGTAGGTCCACTAAAAAGGAGATAAGACAAAAAAAACGAGACAATGAGGTTTTTTTACTTATCAGAGAATTAAAAAGTTTGACAAACTGTATATGTTATTTTTTTTATTAGCTGTGATGATAACTGTGCTACAGCTCAATGAAAGCTAATGTTTTTAGTTTCATTTAAGTGATGAAGGTCAGCTCTTTGCACTGGAGTTTCCTGATTGGCCACTGCTGTTTTGAATGGCACTCAAACAGATATCAGTGCAGCTTTTCATTCCTTCAAGGATGAATATTTAAAGATAAGCAAACAAAAAGCCCAACAGGAACTCAGTTAAATTCAGTAACTATCTAACTATCTTATATGCCTGCACCCTATAAAAACGCTGCCCTGTAAATGTAAAACCACTTTGCAACACAAGGGAACAGAGAGCATTTATACAGAAAGGTCAGTCACATTATTCTGCACCTTTATGAGTGGATGAATTCAGTTAACTTCTAAACAAACAAGCAGATGATTTCTGAGCAGAAACAAAGACATGTTATAGAAGATGAGAAAGATAATTCACGCTCTTCTGCCGTCGTCGCGAAATAAATAAAGGTGTGGAAACCTTTGCAAGGCACCATCTATCATGTTTGACTTTCTTTGCGTAAATTTTAAAGCAGCACAGAATGCAAGGACACATATTGACTTTGTTCACAGCCGCTGGACATCAGGAAGGCATGAAGCGCAACCGTGTTATTAGACTGCTGGTCAGATCTCCAGAAGCTGCCAGGAACACTGCCTGATAACCTTAAAATATCCAGCTCTACATTATAGTGTATACCTCTTATAAACCTGATTTATTTTCCTAGTACGAAACAATGCTATTAACAAACGGTTAACGTCATCACAGCACGACTGTAGAACAGGCCTCCACATAAACTGAGCGACTTTAAGGCAAACATTTACATAGATCAGATTTTGCAAACAAGTATTTGAACAAATTAAGAAGAAATAAGGAACAAAAGACAGCTGTGGCTGCCAGTTTTACTGACAACACTTTAAATATGGTAAGGCTGCTAGGCTGCAAAAGCAGAAGTATGATTAAAAAGGGGAAAAGGATTAAATTAACATTTTTTCCACAGCACTGTTAAAAGGCAACCCAATCTCAAGCCTTGTTGTAATTTATAAAAATATAAATACTATTAGCATTATTTCACCACATGCTGCTTTGCAAATTATGTCTTATTTTGTTCTTTTAGAGGAAAATATGTAATGCATTTCCAAATTCAAAGAGTTTTTATGGTAATCATGATTTCAAACTGGCCAAAATAACTGTGATCATGACTTCTATGTTACTTAACCACACAACACAAACACAGCAGAAAAGGAAACGATTTATAGAGTCATGTGGCTTGACATGAAACCTGTTGTCAAGAAATGAATAAATCACATTTTCAGGCCCATTTCTACAGTTCAGTCTTTCTCAAAGTCCGGATCCAGAAAGTGGGGACACAATTGTAGAATTGGAAGAAAGGTTTGTAGGAAAACTTGGGGTTTTCCACAATCAAGGTG